>MU227299.1:2759291-2774063 GCA_018584345.1 Thuja plicata
TACCAAAGTTTTGTGGGCACCATCCCCACCCCAGTTTTACTTTCTATTTGGAAGGTTTCTGGGTCACCAAATCTTTGTGTTTATGTGTTATGAATGATTATATTTTCATGCTTGTAGTAGATTAGATAAATGAATGGTTAAGTATATACAAGTACAGAAATGATTTAAAGTTTTAATAGTTACTGATTCACCCCTCCCCTCTCAGTAACTTGGCTAGTCTTGATTATTTCCAACACTTTTGGACTTAGCCAATTTTTAGTAAAACCTCCTTACCAATTGTACCTTCACTTCACATGTAGTATATCATGACTGTACACACTTAGTTGCACTATAATAACTTAGTTTCCATCAATGAGAACCAAAAATGTCACTCCTTGTGAATGCACCTCAATATCCAACAATCTCCCAACACAATACCAACAATCTCCCACTTTGGCATTGATGGAAAACATCTGCTAACTTCTTACAATCATACAATCATAATATCAACTTATGACTCCCTATATACATACTCTCTATACATGCATATACTCCCCCATACATATACTCATCATACATATTGGTGCAGAGGCACCTCAACCTTTGAGAACTATGACAATTTTCATAATATTGCTATGTTTAAGTTATTTAGAATTTTGTGGAACCATGTCCATAAATGGTTTAATTGCTCAAAATTGAATTATAATGTATTTAAAAATGGATCATATGAAATTTATAACCGTCCGAGATTGTCTATCAATAGACATTACTATGTAATCATGGAAACAATTATGAGGGTACGAGAGAGGTTTTATAACTAACCAGAATCTCTTTAAAGAGACAATATAGCCGAATAGAGGGAGAGAGAGAGTCAAGGAGAGTAGATTGGGGAGATACAATAGAATTGGGGGAAAAGAATCAGGCTATCTAGCCTTCAGTTAGAGATCCAGTCATTATATATTTACAAGTTGTATTACAACGTATTTTTCTCTTGATAAAATGGTTTCCACAAGTTTCTTTGAGTCATCTCCTTGCATTTATTTTTTTAAGTTCTCGTAAAATTTGGTTTCAAAGAGCTATATTAATGTTTGGCTGAAAATCGGGTTTTGAGAGTTATTTGTTAATTTTGTTTTATTCTATTTCTATGTAATCAGATTTTGTTTTGATAATCGTGAAATGTATCGGGTTTTATTAAAGGAGTTTAATAGCTTATGGAATCGAGTTTGTTCATGATTCCCAAATTGATATTTAATGAGTCTGTTTTGTTTATGTTTATAACAGTCCCATTTTGGGATGGTGAAGGGCATAGTGGTTGGAAGAGAATGTCTTTAAGAACCGATTGTTAAAGAATGAAAGTGTTTAAGCCTCCAACGGTTTCAAAATGGTTTTCAAGAACTGTTAACATAGGTGGTGAAGGTTGTTGTGAACACCCATGTGGAGACCATGCTTTGACAACCATGCTCAAAGGAGACCCAAGAGATATGTTTCCACAGGCATTGTGGAAAAGAGACTATGAAAGATCTTGTGGAGAGGCATTTTATATTTGGAATAAATAGTAATATAAAGTGACAGGTGATGAACATCATCGTAACCATGAAATGGAGAAAGGTGGTGAAATTCTTGTCCCGAAGTGAGTGGGACGCGACCTTTGAAGAAAGAGAAAAGGTGGTGAACATGGTGTCATGGTCATGTTTGTGCCAAATCAGCTTGCATGGTGGTTGAACTTATATTTGTATGTAGCGACAGACCACAAGATGGTGGAATTTAAGCCGATCCATGGAAGAATCGTGTGGTACAAAGAAGAAATGACCCTAAATCCACCTTGAAGGAGCCGCAACACATGCATTAGTTAATATGCAAAAATATCAGTGGGATGCATAGATTTGAAGAATGTCATGATGACGTGCTTGCATATGTCAAAGTGAAAAAGATTACTCAGTCATGTAGAAACTGTCATGCATGAAAAATTACCATCGAAGGCAAAGAGAATATGGGTGAGTTTTGGTTCAACAATGAAAATGGAAGATAATATGGAGTGTTTGCAGATATGAGTGAATGGGTCGATGTTGCATTGCATCACAATAGTATCAGAGCTCAGAATATTTTGAGCGTGTAGAAGGAAATCTACACCAGGCATGAGTATTGTGGGTTCTTTTAATGAATTTCATGGTTTCATGTTGATCCAACAAAGTTGCAAAAGGATGAAGTTGTTCTTGCATGTGTGAAGATCTCCGCAGTGGTCTTGGTATTGTCTCCATCAAGATAAATCTAGGTAGAAGGTGCAAAGAGAAAAACCACTAAGAGAAGGGTGGTAAGCATCTTCTTGAATCTTGTGTGGGTAAGATGACAGTATGGTGGTGGTATGAAGTAGAAACATGAAAAGTGATAGACAGAAACAAGAATAAACTCCATTGATGGGAGTCATGTGAAAGAAATAGAGAAAGCAATAGAAGCATTGACCTAGTGATGAAGACAAAGAGGCAAAATATTTGTTTGCAGAACTCTCACCAGAGCATTTCCATGGAACATGGAAATCTTTTAAGCCCAGGAGTATGGTGCAATGGCACCTCAGCCTTTGAGCATTATGACAAGTTTAAAAATATTTCTATGTCTACGTTATTTAGGATTTCATGGAACCATGTCCATAAATGGTTGAATTGCTCAAAATTGCATTATAATGTATTTAAAAATGGATCATATGATATTTATAACCATCCAAGATTTTCTATTAATAGACATTACTATGTAATCATGGCAACAATTATGAGGATATGAGAGGGGTTTTATAACTACATAGAATCTCTTTAAATGGACAATCTAACTGAATAGAGGGTGATAGAAAGTCAAGGAGAGTAGATATGGGAGATAGAGTAGAATTGGGGGAAAAGAATCAGGCTCTCTGGCCTTGAGCCAGATAGCCAATCATTATATATTTGCAAGTTGTATTACAACATATTTTTCTCTTGATAAAATGGTTTTCACAAGTTTCTTTGAGTCGTCTCCTTGTCTTTATTTTTTTAAATTCTCCTATAATTTAGTTTTGAAGAGCTATGTTAATGTTTGGTTGAAAATCAGGTTTTGAGAGTTCGTTGTTAATGGATTTTTATTTTGTTTCTATGTAATCAGATTTTGATTTCATAACCATGAAATGTATTGGGTTTTATTGAAGGATTTTAATAGCTTATGGAATAAGGTGTGGTCTTTATTTATAAATCGATATTTAATGAGTCCGTTTCATTTATTTTTATAACAATCCCATTTTGGAATGGTGAAGGTCATGGTGGTTGGCAAAGAATGACTTTAAGAACTGATTTTTAAGGCATAAAAGTATATAAGCCTGCAACGGTTTCAAAAAAGTTTTCAAGAACCGTTAATGTAGGTGGTGAAGTTTTTTAACACATGTGTGGAGACCATGCTCGAAGGAGACCTGAGATATATGTTTCCATAGGCTCTATGGAAAAGTGTATGGACTGATCTATTGACAACTTGTGCAACATCAGCAAAATCCACCAGAAAAAAAAGATTTGGTCAACTAAGTCAAATGTCAAATGTACAAGATAACAAAAATAAAAGATTTTCTTCAAATTCAAAGAAAGAAAATAAGGTCTGATAAAAAAAATGGTCGAACAAAATATGCGACACATGAGTCCATAATAAATAAGAGTGTTGACCAAATGTCAAAAACACCCCAATACATCACATCTCATAATACATTAAATACATTAACAAAATTGGACCAACTTGTCAAAAAAAAAAAACAAGAGAGAGACTTCGACCAAATTGTCGAAGTGAAATAAACATAAGAAAATTTTCTTACAAGAAAATAAATATTTACAAGAGTCTTTGATTGTCTATCGTAAGAGTGAAAATATCAATACAATTGACCAATGGTTGAAATAAAGAACCATAACATGATATACAAGAAGATCTTCCTGACAGGAGCTCCAGAGACCTGCTACATACAAACATCAGGGTGAGAATATTGTGGGAGTGCATTTCCACCCTACCACGAAGCAATTACGCTTCCCCAAAATCTTTCCTGACATGAAAGATACCCAGCCCAGCTAGAAATAGTCTAACAAAGTAAAACTAACTGAAGTAATGGAATTGTGTGATAAGATACATCCATATTCAATGACAATAAACACATCATGGACTTCCAAAACCATTTCTAAATAAAACTTATTCCATTTCACAAATATGGATAATGTTATGTAAGATTCTTACTTATTGCATAGTACAACATGCTTCATGGGTATTAAACATACATAAAAAACATAAGTAAAATTATTCCACTAACTATCAAATCATGTCAAGTTCAAGGTTTCACCCATATCTATCTAGTTCAAATGGTAATTATAACTTGGTTCCATACTAGTTCATGGAGAAAACTAAAGGATGCTTAAATAAGTTAAAATCTGTACTTCACTTCAAGGTATTCATGGAAATTCAACATATTCAGGAAGTATAAAAAATTATCAGATGAATAAAAAGTACATGTATACAAGTCTAAGAAATTTTCAATTCTATGCTTCCATCTCATTTCTACTCATTAAGATTTGACCTTGATCTCTTTTATTTAAAATGTAGGAGTAACACAACTTTACCCCAACACTAACACACTCAAGAACAATGATCTATACAAATCCAACACATAATCAATCTTGGCATAATAAGAGAATCCCTCGAGAGGTGCTAATGGTATCTCACACCTTATTCATTATATCCTACATTATATTTAGGATTCTTACTAAGAGAGATTCTCAACTGAAATTTAAACAATCTAAAAAGACATAAATAAACCCCTAATTAGTATATAAAGAAAATTATGGTAACTCGAGTTAGGTCCTCTTTACCCAACTCTCAAAGGTATTTAAGAAAAAGTGTAGAGAAGCACACCCTTGTTTGATATTAAAAGTATATTCTTCCAATAATTCTAAATGCAAGGTAGGGTATCCAAATGATAAAAGTGTTTGCTAATTTGAGCATAAGTCAAATCTTAAAAAGGTCTTTATTTATTATGAACATCTATAGAGTAAATCCTTTGGATAATAATTTTAGGGTCCTTGTTTCTCCTAAGTTCAAATTGTTTTCTAGACAAGCTTCTCAAAGGTTTGGTTTGAAATGATATAAATAAAGTCCGCTAAGTTCTTAATGACAGAAATAGGAAGATGATTTGTCCAATGTCAAAATTTTCCCCTTAGTTCACCAATGTTTCAGACGCATCTACCTTTCCGAATCAATAATGTTTTAGAGGTTTCATTAACATTTTGATTCTTCCAATAGAGAGATTCATTCCATCATACATTTCTAACTTTTTTTCTCTCTATCATACGTTTCTAACATTTTAACTAAATCGTGACCCCTTTTATGAGATCACAGCCCACAAGGTTATTTACATTTAAACTATCTTATTCATAGCAGCAATCCAGAGAAGTTCTTGGTGTACCTGAAAAGGAATTGAAAAGGTAAGGAAAAGAATGATAATTACAGCTATCCATATCCACAAAACTTCTAGCATAATCAAGTTTAGAAGATTACAGATATTCCAGCTCTACTCTTTACTTCAAGTCATTGGTTTTTTTAAAAGAAAACTAAGCAGAGGAAAACAAAAAAAACCTGGTAGGGTGAAGTCAATTTCCTTGTGCTTGGTTATTCACTTTCCCAACCTGCAAGTCAATGGAACTGTTGTGACAGATGTCATATCACTGTTAAGGGGTGGCAAAAAAATAAGCTCATATAATTACAATGTGATTTTTTGTGCAGAGATAATTTCTTCCCCAAATAGGAGTCGATTTGCAAAATCAAGATCTTCTTCTTTGGTAAGAGTCTCAACTTTAGCTCCGCAACATCTTCGCTACCTGTTCTTTTGCTGAAAATTTCCTTGGTACTTAGAATGGGAGCACACCAACTGAGAAATAAACTGTAAGACAATCCATTGTTCATCCCATTAGGGTTTAATCATTCAATTCTCAAACATGAGACCAAAGAGCTATCCAAATTCATCGCAGAAAGTTAAACAGGAGTTCCAGCATAGCACGAGCCTGGCTATGCCTAATTATAGTCATTAAATCCCTGACAACTACCACAGCTTTGGTGAGCTCTAGATTCTTCCATCATTTATTAAATTCTTCAATGTTGCTCAATGTTTCACTTCCTTCATTTCTATGCGTGCCCAGAATGTTACCTTTCTTGCCATGGGGAACGGTGGCCTCTACCTGTGCAAGCCATTTGGGCATCAAGCTCTATGATAAATATTGATCCCCCAATCTTCTCTCTTCTGCCATTATTTACTCCTCTACCTTCCTCCATATTTCACATATCTCATCCTTCTGGTCTGTAGAGGCGTATTTTTCCTCCTCTTAAATGAAAACCCCTTTTTTCCAAATAAAAGAGATTAGATTTTGTGATAAAAAATATCATCACCATTCAATGCAGCCCATCCTCTTTCAACGACCCCAATGACCCCAAAATATCTTGGTCCAACCACCTTAAAAGACCAAACCTATCTACTACTCCACGTACAACTCCACATAGAAGACACGTCGAGGAGAATGGGTTGTGACATCCTTCCCCCCTTAGAAAATACATCGTCCTCGATGTCTTAATTCACTTCTTAAACCATCAAGATTTTAAGATACAAGAATCACATAATAAATACCTTCATTAACAAGTATTAAGATAATACAAAAGTGTGTAACCATGAAATCACATTCCTTACTAAAACTTAAAACTAGAATTTAGCATTTCTCAATTGATTCTATACTTGGATTCGTAAACATTTTAGTAGAAGTAACACACATTCAACAAAAATACTTTTCAAAAGAACTATATGTCCATATTGAAAACAAGCACAAGGTAAAGTAAACATGTACAAACATCAAGTAATCATCTCGTAGAAAAATTCTAAGTGAGTGTGTGAATTCAATTACCACCTTACAGTTTTACAAGGTTAGATTGCCTCTCTCCAACAATATTCCCCCTCTCTTGTAATGTGTCATTCCATCTATTATATACAAAGGAACAACATGAAAGAATCAGTTCATATAGTTATCATAACCAAAAGAAAAATATAATATTCTCTTATCTCGGTGCTTTCAAAAATTACTAACATAATACCATTAAAGTGGCAACAAAGCACACACATACTTGTGCTTAGTTTACCATACCCTGATGTCGTAATGATTTGAGCACATTACTAAGTGCCTTTTATCCACATTCCTGGTACACTCTTATATATATTCACTTACAATATTGTTATTCAAATCATAATGTCAATATTTCATAGAAGAAAAGTGTTAATATTTTTTTGTTCAAGAGTAAAAATAATAATCTACAAAGTTTCAATTTAAAATAAGCTCTAGTTCATAACTTGATCATAAGTAAGTAAATTATTCATATGTACCATCTAACAAATGGTACTTACTAAGTAATAAAATTTATCCATCCATAATCACAATTTCCTGTAAAGGTTAGTGGATTCATTCTTCCATTTATGTGACCTAGGCCGTCATGACCATCTCATCACAAGAATAATGCAAAATAAAATTTTAACTCATTTCATTATAAGCAATGTGTCTTCATTTCCAAGACAAATGTGAGTCAATGAAGGTTAAATCTTACCATAAACAAGCATTCTAATTTTTTTTCCATGTAATGTAACTATGCTTGATTCCGGCATAGACATTCCAATACATCATGATAATTCATCATTACATAAAATAAAATACAAGTATGTCATACATCAAGAGAAAAATCATTAGGGTCAATCAGGTACAAGATACATAAGTGTCATTTGGAAAATGCAATGTAATGACTAAAACTAATCCATAAAATGTCACATAAGTAAAACATGCTAAAATTTCTCCAATGTCAATTTATAGTCATAGTCAGTCAATTGCTATAGACTAATCGACCAAAAAGCTCAAAACAAGTAATCATGTATGTCATCGGACAACTGTTCATCTACATGCTCCAGTCTCCTAAGCCATAGAACAACTATCCATTCTAAAAATCTTGAGACGAGAGTGTGGTTTAGGGAACTTTTCCTCCCAACCACAAAGCCTTACACTTCCTTGGGATTCTACCTCACAAAATTCCCAACCCTGTAGCCTATAAAATACAAAATGCATGGGGTATCTGGTGCAGTCGTGAAACTAACTAATTTCCACAAGTAGAACTAATCATGAATGTGGCAGGGAGATGAAACATAGGCATACACATTTAAGAAAACATGTGTTACATAGCTTTGGCCAAAGCATTTTAATACCAGACTTCTACTGGCAGATAGAGTGAAAAAGTAAATATCACTTCTACCCTTCCCTATTTCGCCCACATTTAGCACCCATCACCGGAAGGTAAGCTTTCTAATTGTCTCATATAGTAAGTAAAATAATGCATCCCATGCATATCACATACTTTATTCTCACAAAATGATGTACCAATCAGATACATGTAAATAACACAACAAGTCAAGTATTCAAGAATCATGCTTTTCATCATGAACAATCACATACATTATAGACAATCACATATTTTGAGCCATATGGTCAAATAAAACATAATACATAAGGATGAGTTATTGACCATTCTTTTAAGAACACCCATAGTGTGTCATTGCAAAATAATTCCAATCCATTATCATCAAGAAATATCGACCTACTCGTTGAACATCAAGTTAAAACACATCAAGTATAATTTCACGCAATGTCTCATGCATTATTACCCATGTGCTATTAATATCATATTAGAGTCATAAATTATACTTTTTACATGGATTCTATCATCTCAAGGATATCCATACAATGCTTTTCATAGCATCAAAAACTTACATCAAATGCATATAGATCACTTTATATTATTTCATGCAATGCATAACTACTATTTATAACCATGTTCCTTCTAATGTTCTTTAACATTTCATATCTAATAAAACATATTTCAACAAATATGAATGAAAGAATAAGAATGGTATGTTCTTCGCAATCCACTCCCTTATACATTCTATCAATGTTCCGCACTGAACATGATAGAGAACACCACTTCACATCACATGAATAGCAACAAAGAACACACATCCTAGCCACCTCCAGATCATAAGAAATCTCAAAATTAATGTTTACAAATTTCAACTCAAATCCCCAAAGATGTGTAAAATCAATAGAAATAAATGTAAACAAGAACCACATTTGATAAATATACAAGATTTGGTGGCTAGGTAGTGACAAGAAAAATATAAAATTCAAGCTATTCCTTCATCACTTCCAAAGTTCGTCAAGCCAGAAAATAGCATAATCAAATTGGAAAATTCATTTCACATATACAAAGTGAATATCACTAGCCACAAAGAGGGAGTAGAAGCTACATAGCACCTTCCATCCGAGGTGTGTTAAATAACATGACCATACGCCTGACATATATTTATCTCATAGATTACATAACTATGTAATGACACATTCTATTTGTCCATACAAAATAAAAATTTTAAGTCTTTCATTTTTCCTTCCTCCACCTCATGCAATTCTAAAAGAAAGATGAAACATGTAATTACAGTTACTAACTTCCAAGTATTTTCTTTTCATACATAAGATGCTAGGATCATTTCACTCATATCCTAGTGCAAAAGTTAATCATCATTTAACTATACAATTAAATCAAAGAGTTTTACATTTCTTCTTGCTTCACACATACTAACAAATAAACATTTAGCTTAAGTGCATCACTCACACCCAATATATTATGCAGTTTCTCACTCATTATAGATTACTCAATTTCAAACAGAATTGCAATAACATCAATTTAAGGTACACAATTTACCAAGTGTTTCACAAATATTGCATCTTTTACAACTTTAAGAGCAAGCAATGAAAAATAAATATCCTTACACACAAAAACATGTAAGGTCCTAGAAGTGATTGTTTCTACCTCTATAAATCAAAGCAATAGACATCCTTTCCTAACCTATCAGGAGTAACCATAACTGGGAGACTCAACCATCTACCCAAGGAACTAACACTTACATTCATAGTCAAAGCATTAGTTTACTGACAGTTTGTGTGACTAAGTGTCACAACTAAGCATAGCAAACTCAACGCCCTAGAGTAGAACCTAGAGCTCTGATACCATATTTAAGGACTGATCTCTCAAAAACTTGTGCCACATCGGCAAAATTCACCAGAAAAATAGAGTCGGTAAACTAAGTCAAATGTCAAATGTACAAGACGAAAAAAATAAAAGATTTTCCTCAAATTCAAAGAAAGAAAACAAGGTCCGATAAAAAAAATTGTCAAACAGAATATGCGACCCATGAGTCCATAATAAATAAGAGTTTCAACCAACTATCAAAAACACCCCAATACATCATATGTCATAATACATTAAATACATTAAGAAAATTGGACCAACTTGTTGAAACAACAAAAACAAGAGAGAGACTTCGACAAAACTGCCGAAGTGCAATAAAAACAAGAAACTTTGCTTACAAGAAAACAAAGATTTACAAGAGTCTTTGACTATCTATCATAAGAGTGCAAATATCAATACAATAAACCAATGGTTGAAATAAAGAACCATAACATGCTATACAAGAAGATCTTCCTGACAGGATCTCTAGAGACTTGCTACATACAAACATCAGGGCGAGAATATTGTGGGAGTGCATTTCCACCCTACCAAAAAGCAATTACACTTCCCTGGAATCTTTCCTGACATCAAAGATACCCAACCCAGCTAGAAATAGTCTAACAGAGTAAAACTGGCTGAAGTAATGGAATTGTGTGATAAGATACATCCATATTCAATTACAATAAACACATCATGGACTTCAAAAACCATTTCTAAAGAAAACTTATTCCATTTCACAAATATGGATAATGTTATGTAATATTCTTACTTATTGCATAGTACAACATGCTTCATGGGTGTTCAACATACATAAAGAACATAAGTAAAATTATTCCATTAACTATAAAATCATGTAAAGTTTAAGGTTTCACCCATATCTATTTGGTTCAAATGGTAATTATAACTTGATTCCATACTAGTTCATGGAGAAAACTAAAGGATGATTAAATAGGTAAAAATGTGTACTTTCACTTAAGGGTATTCATGGAAATTCAACATATTTAGGTAGTATAAACAATTATTGGATGAATAAAAAAGAAATGTATATAAGTCTAAGAAATTTTCAAGTCTATGCTTCTGTCTCACTTCTACTCATTAAGATTTGACCTTGATCTCTTTTATTTAAAACGCAGGAGTAACATAACTTTACCCCAACATTAACACACTCAAGAACAATTATCTATACAAATCCAAGGCATAATCAATCTTGACATAATAAGACAATCCCTCGGGAGGTGCTAATGGTATCTCACACTATATTCATTATATCCTGCATTATATTTAGGATTCTTACTAAGAGAGATTCTCAACTAAAATTTAAACAATCTAAAAAGACATAAATAAACCTGTAATTCATATATAAAGACAATTATGGTAACTCAAGTCACACTCTTTACCCAACTCTCAAAGGTATTTAAGAAAAAGTGTAGATAAGCACACCCTTGTTTGATACTAAAAGTATATTCTTCCAATAATTCTAAATGCAAGGTATGGTATCCAAATGATAAAAGTGTTTGCTGATTCTAACATAAGTCAAACCTTAAAAAGGTCTTTATTTATCATGAACATCTATAGACTAAATCCTCTGCGTAACAGTTTTAGGGTCCTCGTTTCTCCTAAGTTCAAATTGGTTTCTAGACAAGCTTCTCAAAGGTTTGGTTTGAAATGATATAAATAAAGTCCACTAAGTTCTTAATGACAGAAATAGGAAGATGATTTGTCCACTATCAAAATTTTCCCCTTAGTTCATCAATGTTTCAGACGCATCTACCTTTCTGAATCAATAATGTTTTAGAGGTTTCATTAACATTTTGATTCTTCCAATAGAGAGATCCATTCCATCATATGTTTCTAACAGTTTTTCTCTCTATCATACGTTTCTAACATTTTTAACTAAATCCTGACCCCTTTTATGAGATCACAGCCCACAAGGTTATTTACAATTATACTATCTTATTCATAGCAGAAATCCAGAGAAGTTCATGGTGTACTTGAAAAAGAATTGAAAAGATAAGGAAAAGAATGATAATTACAGCTATCCATATCCACAAAACTTCTAGCATAGTCAAGTTTAAAAGATTACGGATATTCCAGCTCTACTCTTCACTTCAAGTCATTGGTTTTTTTAAAAGACAACTAAGCAGAAGAAAACAAAGAAAACCTAGTAGGGTGAAGTTGATTTCGTTGTGCTCAGTTATTCACTTTCCCAACCCACAATTCAATGGAATAGTTGTGACAAATGTCATGTCGCTGTTAAGGGGTGGCGAACAAACAAGCTCATATAATTACAACGTGAACTTGTTTGGAGAGAATTTCTTCCCCAAATAGGAGTTGATTTGCAAAATTGAGATCTTCTTCTTTGGTAAGAGTCAAATTTATCTCCGCAACGTCTATGCTACCTTTTCTTTTGATGCAGGAGTATCCTGGGTGTAAGGGCAATCTTGCATCACCCAAAAAGATGTGTTTTTCTATTCAATAAGGGTTATTTTGTACAAAGCTGCTGTTTTTGGAAACTTACTATTTTTAGTAAGTTGGTCATTTGAACTCAGAATGTTCTAATTTTCAAGGTGAAAGTTCATCTTACTCATATAAAAGTGTCAGTTGAATTTCATTTCCAGATCATCTATATTGGTGAAGTTATTAAGGATTTAGTGTTGAGATTTTAGGGTGCAAAACCTTTGAGCTCAATTTTCAGGACCTTAGAGGCTCCGAATCGAGGTCGAACCCTTGGCTAATTGGCACTTTGTGACTCAGGAACTGTAGATCGCGATCTCCCCTTTTTGAAAAGTGGTTATAATAGCCAATTGGAGCTACGGTTCAAAAGTTATGGCTTCTGGAAGTTGGGCTACCTAATCTCTTGTTTTGTAAATATTTAAAGCCGACCCTTTTGTAATAAAAGTGAAAAATAATTAAATGCTAAGGGTAGTCGGCCTTAATGGATAGATTTTTGGAACCTTCTTGGGCGGTATAAAATTGCCTATTTAAGGAAGGTCCGTGGTGTTTTCTAGGGAAGTTCTAGGTGGTTATTTGAGGCTTTGTCCTATAGATTATTGTAAGGGGTGCCCATGTGGCTTTTGATATTGTAATTCTAAAGTTTGTAATTCCACATTTGTGGAGCCAATAAGAAGCCAATTTTTCATTCTTGCAAATTTCTATTGTTTCTGTTGTGTACTTGTGGTATTAAGGGGAGTCCCCTTCATCAAGTGGTATCAGAGTAGGAGTTCCTGAGTGTGTAAACAGATCGCTGACTATGAGGCAGTTTGCACCAGGACCGTGGTTAGGGTTTCAGCGAGCATCGCGAGAATGCCTCCACAAAGGGAATGTGGCAAAAGAGCTAGTGTTGTGATACCTGAGGTTAGAGATCTCTAGAGACAAGTGCGAGCATTGCAAAAAGAGATTCGTAGAGGAATGAGTCTTAATGTTAGAAACGAAAGTGAGGATGAAGCCAAAGAAGGAAATGATGATCAAGAAGAAGTTGAAGTTTTGAATCCAGAAGAAGAAAGGCTTTTCCAAGCCATTTTCAAGATTGAGAAAAGACCTAAGATTGAGCTTCCTACATTTTCAGGGAATCTTAACCCAGAGGAGTTGATTGACTAGATCAACAAATGTGAAGAATATTTTGAGTATGAAGATATTGAGGATCCTGATCAGGTCAAGTTTGCGAAGGCCAGACTGAAGGGTCATGCGAAGATCTAGTGGCAGGAGATCCAATTGGAACAAAATTGAAGAGGAAAGGATAAAATCACAAGATGGGATCAGATGGTGGATAAGTTGAAGCGACAGTTCATTCCTATTGATTATGAGCTTGACCTACTGAAGAAAATGCAAAGTTTGAAGAAAGCAGGAAAAAATTTCGAAGAGTATACGGAGGAGTTCTATCGAATCCTCATCCGAATAGGTCATGTGGAAGCTGACAAGGAGAAAGTTGCCTGTTACCTTAATGGGTTAAGGCTGAGCATTCAAGAGGAGTTGAACCTGGAAGTTTGAAAGTAGGAAAAGTGGAAGAGGTCGCAGTGGAAGATCTGGTGGACAATCTTATGGAGGCCAAAATGAAGATCAAAAAAAGAAGGATGAGGCCAGTAGTAGTCAGGGTTAGAGGGGAAATAATTTCAATCAAAATAATAGAGATCAAAGAGGAAGAGGATGAGGACAAGGATCAGGAAGAGGAGGCTTTCATGGAACATGTTTTCACTGTGGAGAAGAAGGTCATAGGGCATATGAATGTCCTCAGTGCCAAGGAAGAACAAACAGGAGAAATGAATGCCAGGCTAGAGTTGCACATGTAGATGAAGATGCCAGATTGTCACATTTTGAAGATGCTGAAAGAGGAGAAACATTGATTAACAGAAGAGTCATACTGAGTGGTGAGAATGAACCTGAATAAAGGAGGATCCTGTTTTGCACCAGGTGCAATTGTGAGGGTAAGTGTTGTGATGTGATTATTGATAGTGGAGGCACTGACAATTTGGTGTCAGAAGAGATAGTGACAAAGTTGAAGCTTAAGAGACAGAAAAACCCACATCCATATCGGATTGCCTGGGTATAGGATGACCACAAGGTCATGGTCAATGAACAATGCCTCATGGAGTTCAAGATTGGTGGATACCATGATGAGGTACTATGTGATATCATATCTATGGATGTATGTCATATGTTGTTGGGTAGACCATG
>MU227299.1:2774942-2805714 GCA_018584345.1 Thuja plicata
AGAAAGTTTATCATAAATTTTAGCAGTATTTGTGGACCCTTGACTGAAACAATGAGAGGGGATAGAAAAGAGTTTAAGTGGACTAATGGGGTAGAAAAGAGTTTTCAATTGTTGAAACAAAAAGTTAAAAACAACCTGTTTTAGCACTCCCAAATTTTAATAAGGTGTTTCAAGTAGATTGTGATGCTAGTGGTACTACAATAGGAGTTGTTATGAGCCAAGAAGGTAAACCTGTTGCTTATTTCAGTGAGAAGTTAATTGATGACAAGAGAAAGTATTCTAGTTATGATGATGAATTTTATGCTATAGTTCAGGCATTAAAGAAGTGGAGACATTATCTTCTTCCTAAGGAGTTTTTTTTATATACTGACCATCAAGCTTTGCAATATTTGAATAGTCAAGGAAATTTGAATCAAAGACATTTGAAATAGATTGAATTTTTGCAGAGTTACACATTTGTTTTGAAACACAGGAGTGGAAAGTCTAACAAAGTTGTAGATTCTCTTAGCAGAAGAAACCTTTTGCTAACAGAGATGCAGATCGAGGTGGTTGGGTTCAAGGAACTCAAGAGTTTGTATCTAGAGGATCCTGATTTTGGTGAAGCTTGGAAAACTTGTAGAAAACCTATTACTCTAGACAGGACGAAGTGGCTGGATTTCATCATTCAGGATGGAATGTTATTCAGAGGGAGCCAATTGTGCATTCCATGAAGTTCTATGAGGGAAAATATCATCAAGGAGAAGCATAGTGGAGAATTGGCTGGACATTTTGGTCAAGATAAAACCCTTGCTCTGGTTAGCGAGAATTATTATTGGCTACAGTTGCAGCAAGATGTCAAGAAGTTTGTACAGAGTTGTAGAGTATGTCAAATGGAAAAAGGAGCAAAGCAAAATACAAGATTGTATCAACCATTACCTGTACCAGAGAAGCCTTGGGAGGATATCATTATGGAATTTGTTCTTGGTTTACCAAGGACTCAGTAGGGACATGATTCAATTTTTGTGGTGGTTGACAGGTTTTCAAAGATGGCACATATCATTCCCTACAAGAAGACTAATGATGCTATTCATGTAGCAGAATTATTTTTCAGAGAAGTGGTGAGGCTACATGGTTTGCCAAAGACCATAGTTTCAGATTGAGACACTAAGTTTGTTGGGTATTTCTGGCATACATTGTGGAAGAAGTTGAAGATAGATTTGAAGTTCAGTTTGTCACATCATCCATAGACTGATGGACAGACAGAGGTGGTGAATAGGAGTTTGGAAAATTTTCTGAGATGTTTGGTTGGAGATAAGCCAACAGGATGGGATTTGATTTTACCATAGGAAAAAATTGCATACAATAATTCTGTCAATAGGAGCACTGGTAAATCACCATTCCAAATTGTATATGGAAGTAGTCCAACAAATGCATCTGAATTGAGAAAGATAGATAAAGAAGAAATAAGTAGTGCTGAAGCTGAGGATTTTGCAGAACACTTGAAGAATATCCATGAGGAAGTGAGGAAGCACATTACCAAAATAAATGCACAGTATAAGGCTAAGGTAGATGAGAAAAGGAGACATAAGGAATTTTAGGTTGGGGATGAAGTCATGGTTCATTTGTGGAAGGAGAAATTTCCAGTTGGTACATATAAAAAGTTGAAAATGAAGAAGTTTGGGCCATGTAAGATACTGAAGAAGCATGATTTAGGATATGTTTATGAGGTAGAATTGCCTACTGAGTTGAATATTTCACCAGTATTTAACATTTTAGATTTGACAAAGTATCATGAAGGAGGTGTTGAAGATGAGATCACAGCGGCACAGTGGATTATTCCAGCAAGTAGTTAGATACCAAGGAGATTGAAGACATACTGGACAGTCGTATTGGTAGAAGCACAAGGAACAGGACATATGAAGAATATCTGGTCAAGTGGAAAGGATGACCTATAGAAGATTTATCATGGCTGACAAAGGAGGAGGTTGACCAGCTTGGTTTTCCTCTGCACACCTGAGACGTGATGGGGTCACTTCTCAAATTACCCCGGGTGTTTGATGCAGGAGCATGCTGGGTGTAAGGGCAATCTTGCATTACCCAAAAATATGTGTTTTTCTATTCAATAAGGGCTATTTTGTACAAAGCTACTATTTTTGGAAACTTCCTATTTTTAGTAAGTTTTTCGTTTGAACTCAGAATGTTCTAATTTTCCAGGTGAAGGTTCATCTTAGTCATATAAGAGTGTCAGTTGAATTTCATTGCCAGATCATCTGTATTGGTGAAGTTATTAAGGATTTACTATTGAGATTTTAGGGTGCGAAAACTTTGAGCTCAATTTTCAGGACCTTAGAGGCTCTGGATCGAGGTCAAACCCCTAGCTGACTGACACTTTGCAAATTAGGCACTATAGATTGTGATCTCCCCTTTCTGGAAAGTGGTTATAATAGCCAATTGGAGCCACGGTTCAAAAGTTATGGCTTCCGGAAGTTGGGATACCTAATCTCATGTTTTGTAAATATGTAAAGCCGACCCTTTTGTAATAAAAGTGAAAAATAATTAAATGTTAAGGGTGGTCGGCCTTAATGGCTAGATTTCTGGAACCTTCTCAGGCGATGGAAAATTGCCTATTTAAGGAAGGTCCGTGGTGTTTTCTAGGGCAGTTCTGGGTGGTTATTTGAGGCTTTTTCCTACAGATTATTGTAAGGGATGCCCATGTGGCTTTTGATATTGTAATTCTAAATTTTTTAATTCCACATTTGTGGAGCCAATAAGAAGCCAATTTTCTATTATTGCAAATTTTTGTTGTTTCTCTTTGTTTCTATTGTGTACTTGTGGTATTAAGGGGAGTCCCCTTCATCATATTTCACCAACCATTTCCTTGCTACTTAGAATGGGAGCACATAGGCTAAGAAATAAACTACACGACAATCCATTGTTCATCCCATTAGGGTTTAACCGTTCGATTCTCAAACTTGAGACCAAAGAGTCATCCAAATTCATTGCACAGAGTTAAACAGGAGTTCCAGCATTGCATGAACCTTGCTATGCCTAATTACAGTCGTCAAAGCCCTGACAGCTACCATGGCTTTGGCGAGCTGTGGATTCTTCCATCATTTATTAAATTCTTCAATGATGCTCAACGTTTCACTTCCTTCATTTCTATGCGTGCCCAAAATGTTACCCTGCTTTCCATGGGGAACGACAACCTTTTCCTGTGCAATCCATTTGGGTGTCAAGCTTTGTGGTAAATATTGATCCCCAAATCTTCTCTCTTGTTCCATTACTTACTCCTCTGCCTTCCTCCATATTTCACATATCCCGTCCTTCCGGTCTGCAGAGCCATATTTTTCCTCCTCTTAAATGAATACCCCCTTTTTCCAAATAAAAGAGATCATATTTTGTGATCAAAAATATCATCGCCATTCAATGCAGCCCATCCTCTTTCAGTGACCTCGACGACCCTAAAATATCTTGGTCCAGCTGCCTTAAAAGACTGAACTTATCTACTACTCCATGTACAACTCCACATAGAAGACACGTGGAGGAGAATGGGTTGTGACAAAAAGAGACTATGAAGGATCTTGTGGAGAGGTTTTTATATTTGTAATAGACTTTAATATAAAGCGGTGGGTGATGAACATACTCGTAACCATGAATTGGAGAAAGGTGGTGGAGTTCTTGTCCCAGCACGAGTGGGACTTTGCCTTTGAAGAAAGAGAAAAGGTGGTGAACATGGTGTCATGCTCATGTTTGTGCCGAATCAACTTGCATGGTGGTTTAACTTATATTTGTATGTGGTGACCGACCACAAGATGGTGGAATTTAAGCCGGTCCATGGAAGACCCGCGCAGTGCAAAGAAGTAGTGACCATAAATCGGCGTTGAAGGAGCCCTAAGACATGCATTAGTTAATATGCAAAAATATGAGTGGGTTACACAGATTTGCAGAATGTCATGATGACATCCTTGTAGTTGTCAAATTGAAAAAGATTACTCAGTCATGTAGAAACTGTAAAGCATGAAAAATAACCAATGAAGGCAAAGAGAATATTGGTGAGTTTTTGTTCAACAATGATAATGGAAGATAATATGGAATGTTTGCAGATATGAGTGAATGGGTCAATGTTGCATTACATCACCTATACTCCCTCTTAAACAATAATTAAAAATGTACAAAAACTAATCTATATGTATACAAAATCTTACTTATAATCTATCAAAGATCACCTTGAAGTTAATCTTTTCAGGATTCAACGATGTTTTTTATACGTTCTAAAAGTAACCCAAAGAAATGATTTTCTCAATCAAACTAGAATCAAGCTCTTCCATGCTATCTAGAGTGCTAATGTCTGATAATGAAATTATGTCTTCTTCCTTCTTCACATTTAGGTGCATTACCTCCACTATAGGAGATAAGGTTGATTGAAGTTCCAGTAGAGTCATCATTCTCTTCTCTTGCTCACTCTGAATCTTCTTAACCTTGTGTGAAATTTACTTGACCTGAATATAGTAAGCAGTGATTTCATTTTATAATGGATCAAGTTGACCACTTAAGTTCTCCAAGTCCTTATGTCCTTCATATGTTATTTGTTCTAGATCTTGAACAAAATCACGATACCTTTATTTTATGGCAAACAATAGACCTACCTCAGTCAATTTAGTCTTAACTTCCTTTATCTATTCTAACAATTTTATCCTGTTTGTGGTAATCTTGTCCATCATCTTACCTATCGTCTTATTTTCTAAGTTCTCCTTTGCAATCTTCATTGTAGCTAACTAAAAATCTAGACCTTGATCTAGAATTGCCATTATAAGAGTGTCTATCTAATCAATGTGAGTATCAACTTGATCATATTCAACCACATGCACTAAGTCAGCTAGAATGTCTCTAGCTTTCCTTAATACTATTTTATTCTTCTTCTTTCATCTCACCTTGTCTCTTATAGCCTTTGTCAGGTTAGTTACTCTGAAAATTCTTATTAATTCCTTAGGTTTCAGCTTGGATATATCAACTGGTAGGGTCATTAATTATTCTTTATCAACTTCCTCTTCTTCCTCCTGTGCAACAGTCATCAATTTATGTATTTTCCTTTCACTTGACTTAATTTCCTTTTATTCTTGGGTTCTTATTCAATATTTTTATGATTATCTTCTTGTTTACTCTCTATGGCTTTCCCCTCTTCCTTCTGAAAAATCATTTCCTCTATATGTTCCTTAGGCAATAGTGAGGATGAATCCTATTTTCTTGTTATGTCTACAATTTTGATCTCATCACCACCTATTTGTGATAGACTGATATTTTGTGTTCTAATGTTCTTCACCACGTTAGGAACATCAAGAGCAACATTTCCAATTAACTAATCTACTAAAAAATGTGTCATCTCCCTGCATGGGTTCATTTGATTATGCTTGAACTTGTTTTTCTTGGGCTGCTACCTCCTTTATCTTTACTAGCTCCTTCCATGTCTCAATAGTTTCATTGTGTAGACCCTATATGTCATTAATTAGAAGTCTAGCTTCTTTGCTCTTAATTATGTATTTGTGCTTGTGAGCATTAATCATTATCTTAGCATCTTGAACACATAACTTAGGTTGCAGTTGGATTAGTACTCTCTCCATAATCTCTCTATCAAACTATAATACAATGCTCCATCTACAATCAATCAACTTACATAACTCATTAGGGATACAAGAATTGATCACTAAAGGTGTTATATAAAATTTGTGAAAATGAAATAGAATTATATCTTCTATCTTCTTCTTGTCTTCATCATTCTGAAAGTGTATCTTATAAAAATAGTAGAAAGTCTAGCATTGTCCACAATACCTTTTTCAATATCATCAATGGAAGGGGCCTTTTTAATTTCACCATGATTATTTAGTTAAGAGCCATCCTTATCTAATTCTATCCTTTTTTCATCAATTTCCTTCTGAACATCCTTTAAATCTATGTTTTTTCTCTTCCTCTTAGAATTTTTCTTTGGAGTAGAAATATTGACTTTTCTTCCTTGATGATTTCCCTTGAGAATCAGCTTCACTAGCAGTTGGTTTTCTCTATTTTCTCTTAGCTCCAATTTTTTTTTTAGTAGTGCAAGATGTTCATGCATCACTAAGTTTCCAAACTTTAGCTCTAGGTTGGATACCATTCTCCTCAATGACCAGTTTCTTCAATTTCTTTTGAATTTTGGAAATTGCTTCATCATGAGTTGCAAGTCTTTGTGCTTTCTTATCCAAGGGTTTTGACAACAACTCATCATCATGCAAAGTTACTAAATCACCCTCAAATTCATAACCTATAGGAGGAATCAAATATGTCATAGGTTCTACAACTTGCACAATACATGAATTGATGTCTACTAGAAAAAAAATATAATTCTTATACTTTTCTACAATGCTAACTGGAATCCTTTCTCATTTATGCATTATACACTGGAAATATTTGAAATAAACCAACATGAAATTATTGAATTTATTACTTAATTCCTTTATAAATTCACTTATCTGTATAATTACAAGTTTTTCCTTTGACCATGTAACACTTCCTCTACTAGGGAAGAAATTTTGAACATACAAAAACATACATACCTCCACGGAACCATACCTGAATGATTGTCTCTTATCTCTTTTTATCCTTTCCATGTTTGTCAAGAACAGACATCTAGTCATCTCACATATATCATATGTTAAATCATCCTTCACAATCCATTAGGCAATGTGAATAACATGACTAGGCACAATGTTAACCTGGCTAATTGATGGAATTATCTTGTGAATAGATTTTCCTTAGTTATTATAGTCACCATGGAAATACAATCAATTATTATTTCTCAACAAAACTTATCACTAAATTTTGTAGAAATATGAAGGGGTCTATTAGGTCCCTTAGTAGTCTTCTTAGGATAAAATATAATGCAAAGTTGAAGTTTAGGCTCGGGTTTAGGTTCAAGTTTATATTAATTGATAGGATTAGCAATATTGTAGGCCACACTAGACATAGCATCAACCATTATATGGATAGGGTGACTAGGCATAAAAGTATTGGTGGAAAAACAAGGAGAAGGATTATTATAGATTTCCACTTTTGGTTAGGTTTTAAAATGAAATTATTTTCTTTATCATTCACACCCTCAGTGGTTGTGGTATTATCATTTATGAGTTCTTCGATAATATTCTTCAAACATGATAACACTTCTTAGTATCATGGCCAGGATGAAAATGATATTGGCAAAAATATTTGGGATCACAAGATATTTCTAATAGCCTAGAAGGAGAAATATGTTTGATGGGAGGAAGTTTCAAAAATTAGCATTAAGCAACTACAATATAACATCATGCAAAGATTATAAAATATTTTTATAAGTACAAGATGGTTTGAAAATATATCATAATGGAGCCACACGTGATGTTTTAGTCACCACTTGCACATCAACATTGTTAGAATAATTATTGATCTTGATGAAACCTTTGTTATTTTTTTATAAATTTTGGGATGATTGTTGAGGCATAATTCTTCTCAAATAAATCCATTAGAGTGGATGACACAAACTAGATTAGTTGAAGTTGATAATAATGAAGCACTATACATAATTTAGTAAAAGAGAAAAAATCACAAAATAATAACTTATCTCTAATTCCTTTTTGTAAATTACAAACATAATTATATTGAACATCCATATTAGGCACAACATATGAAATTTGAGCTCTCACATGTTTGAATCAAATATTAAAATTAGTCACTTTTTCCTTAACACCTTACTTAAAATAAATCAAATCAATTAAAGAAATTGGAGGATCAATATTATTTTCAAATTGTTGAATGAAATCATCAACAACCTTTTAAAATAAATCAATAGAATAAGAAGGCAAATAATAAAACTATTATAAGGTTTTATCTCTAAATGTCCTAATAAACAATCAAGTCATAAGTCCGTGATCATTATATAAATCATTACACAAAGTTTTAAATGTCTTAACATATAAGTCAAGAGATTGTCTTTTCTATTTAATGTCTCCAATGAAGGTATTTTAATGTTTTGAGGGATAATGGCATGAACAATTTCATGGGATAATGGGATTGCAATGTCACAACTAGGGATTGTGTACTTGAGTTGAGTAACACTATGGACAAGGTTATTGATGGTTTCTTTAGTGGATATTTTGGTATTGGAAATATTCAATACTGAAGGATGTGGAATGTTATGGAAAATTAATGGAGCATTGATATAAGATAATGAAACTTTGTGGTAAGTAAGAATATATGATCATTGTAAAATATATGGAATACTCACATTATGAGTTATATTAGGATTAGGAGCTCCTCTAAGACTAACATGTGTAATTTTGATGTTTTGAATAGATGAAGTAATTATAGCTGGAGTATAGGCAGGAAGATTAGGTGAGGACGTTGGAACAGGAATAAAATTCTCAAAATTGCTATTAGGATGGGAAAGATTAAGAGATTGAGAAAATTATTTCATATACATGATGTTACTATCAATAATTTTTGATATTACATGCACTAATTCAACACATTTTTAATCATTTGAACAAGTCTTCTTAACTTTGTAATAAAGGAGATGACCTGATTGCTAAAATTTTCATGATCCATCCATTTCTCATGTTTTTATAAATTTTCAAAAAGATTTTCCATTGGTCTAGGAGATATTCTCATTTTGGATTCATCCTCATAATGTGAAGTAATAAAAGAGTGATTTTTGACAATATTAGGTGTGTAATCAATAAGCATAGAGGTATCACCTATAATCCCATGGACTACAGTAGAAGACTTAGGATCTTTAGCATTAAAGGAACCCATAAGTCTACAACCTTATCTTATGGGTATGTTATTGTAAGGCTCAAGGTTATAAAACTCATACAGAGTGAAACACAATAAGGAAATATTTTAAATGATACAATGTTCTAAAAATGATTATTCAAATATTGCAAAGAAGGAATGCCAATTATATCTAAAATGAAATAATATATAACCTAAAGAATCACATTTAAATATAATCATCCAAATATAATGCAATGTGTATTAAGGTTTCTAAATGTGTAAAATGTAACAAAGAAATGCATATAAATAATGTCTATACAAAAAAGTAGAATTAGGATGGAAGAATTTTGATATCACAAAAATATATAAAAATAAAGATAAATATTGATGGAAAGTGGGCTAAATAAAATCACTAGAATGACACGTAAATTAGGAACATCACATTTACATTATTTCTATCTTTCACTACATTGGAAGGAAAGATAGTCCACAAGGATCAAGGAGGTCCAAGCACTATGAGGTTGTAAGGATTCTTTTGTTTATAGTTGAAAAAGACTATGAAAAGTGGAAATGGAAATTGTGGAGGAAACGATATATTATTGTGCACAAAGGTAGAAAATAGACTATAAATTTAATTCTAGAACTAGATCTAGAATCCAAAAACAATAACTAAATTATCATCCAAATTTGACATTGAAATAGTTGGTATTGGGAAACATGGAGGATTTAAGGAAACTAAATTTTTCTCAGATGTATGGAGTCAACTTAGACTTAGAAAATTGTAATGAAACTTACACTGTTGGTATTGTGTTGAGAGATTGCTGGATATTGAGGTGCACTCGTAAGGAGTCACTTTTTTTTTTCATTGATGACAAATAAGTTAGTATAGTGCAACTAAATGAGTAGAATCATTATATACTACACATGAAGTGAAGATGCAATCGGTAAGGAGGTAATACTAAAAAATTAGCTAAGTCAAGAAGATCGATATATAGTGAGAACATAACTTTGGTAGCGATCATGGTGGAGGTGGAATTATGAGGAGTGGACACATATAAAACTTCAACCAGTTTATATTGTAATGTGGTTCCAAACAGAACTCATTTTCTTAAGCGATGAGAGAGTTTTTTTTGTCACAAACATCAAGACATGTAGAACACTTATGTTCTTGAGTATCAGTTGGTAGATCACACATCGGTGAGTAGTAAACTATGTGTGATCATTTATAATGATATGATAATGTGGATTAAAGGTTATACATTAAATTTTTTTATATTTATGAGATCAATGCAAATATTTAAGTCTAATTTGAGGTGTTGCATTGGAGAAGTCAAAACATGTTTGACTACTTTGGAGATATAACTTGCAAATCTTATCTTGACATTACACTATCATGATAAATTATTTTATTCATCGAGATTATCAATTTGACACATGTTGATTTTGTGGTAAATTAATTTGAAGATCATTTTTATGTTGGCGGAAGTTATTTATACATAGGAATTGCTCATATTGAAGAAGTTGTTGTTGAGAAGTTGTAAGAGTTATTTTTGGGTGATTAGAGTTTTGTGATTTCAACTTGAGGTTGTGATAAGAAAGCTTATAGATAGATAAAAAAGAGTACTTATAGAGTATAGAGAACATATTGGATCTAAGAAGAAATAATTTCTACATCTAGATCACTAATCTTATTGTTCTTTAATAGTTGTAGTAAGACAAATCCCTTAACCGGGTGAACTATAACAAGTTATTTTTTTTAGATCTTTTAATAGGGTAACTTATTTATTGAGGTTTGAAATACTCTAGTGAGGGAGATCATAGCTAAACTAATTCTACTCCTAATATTTTACTAGTCACTCCTAAAAGGGTGAACCCTCAAAAAGGGTGTTTATAGCTCCTAACAGGGTAAACTCATTTACTGCAATATTGGGCTTGTGGGTATCATCTCCACCATGGTTTTTCCCCTCTTACAAGGGTTTCTACATGAAAAATATCTATTTAATGTGAAATGAATGTGTGGATACTTGATATTACTTTGTTTTATGTATTTGCATCAGTTATATGCTTTATATTTTGGAAAGTATTTCAGCAGTTATTTAGATAAGTGGTTGAATTAGTTTACTATATGTTTGGACTATTTCACCTCCCCCTCTTAGTACCTATTATTTACAATAATCAATTTGAGATCTTAGGTCCTCTTGGTGATAAGTGTAACAAGTTGGGGAAAATATCCACTATCATGGAGGGTTATAGGTATGACATGCAACTTGATAATGCAAACAAGATGATCATTGAGCTGTATGAAAAGTTAAAAAAGTCACTTGAAAAAGGAGAGAACTCAGAGAGAAATTGAGTGAAAGAAAAGACTACATAGAACAATTGTCTAAAGGAAGTACATGTGAATAATATAATTATGCAATTGCACATATTTTGGTTAAGAAAAATGGTCTCAAAGAAAATTTTCCTAATATGAAAAGAGAGCTTTAAAGTCAGTATATTAAGATGTTTGAATTTCTTGAGGAAAAGAGAAAAGTTGTCAATGCAAAGAATAGTGGAGAAGTTGCCAAGAAATTTTTTGATGATGCCCTAAAGGAAAAATATGAAGAGCTTGTCAAAAGGAGATAGGAATTTACTTCATATCAGAGTTAAATGCAAGATACTACTATACAAAATTTTCAAGTAATAGCTGAGAATAAAAGGCTTAGAGAGATGAATGAGTCATTTGAAAAACAACTGATAATTGAAAAAGAAGCAAGTTGAAAGTTGAAGAAATACAATGAAAGCTCACAAAATCTCTACAAACAACTAAAGAGTCAAAGGAGACACAAAGATACAATAGTTCTAGATCATTCAGGAGAAGGAACATTTGAAATCGGGGAGTCCTCTAAAGATGAAGCTAAGGAGACACAAAAATATTAGAAAGAAGATCCAATCAAATCAGGTAAGAATCTTAACAAACCAACTTGCTATAGCTGTTGAAATATTGGTCATACTACAAATATGTGTAGGAGAAAACTGGTGAAAACACCTCACTCTTTTAATGGCCATTTCTATCATTGTCATCGGTATGGTCATACTGCATATGAGTGTATATTTAGGTGTAATAGTAGTTCCAGTGGTTGTAAATTTAATGGATGTTGTTTTTCATGAAACAAATATGGACACAAATCTGAAGATTGGAGTAAAGAGTATATGCACCTAAGTCACCTGTCACATCGGTGAATTTTGTTAGAAGGGAAGGACAATATAACACTACATGTTTTGTATGTGGTAACTATGGATACCTAGCAGTAAATTGTAGAATGAGAACATTGACAGGTAATGCTAGTCCTTGGAAGACAACTTGTATAGCGTGTTTTTTCTATCATAACACAGGTCATCTAGCTAGAGAATGTCAGTTTAGGAGCTAGTTTCCTAATCGGTTAGAAGATATAAAAGGAAATAAGATTTATAATGTTGACAAACTTAGAAGTGATATGAAGAAGAAATGGGTAAACAAAGTTGAACTAAATTCTTTTGAATTGAGTGAGAACTCCACAAGTTCAAGAAGTCTGGAGGTTCCATCGGCAAATTAAGAATATTATTTTATTAGGGGGATTACTTAAAAAAAAATACATTTACCTATCCCCTAGATTCAAGAGAAGTAAAGATCTATATGAACATTATGGTGTTAGATTCGTTGATTTTGTTTTTGAGATTATGTGTAGATTGCACTAAGATTTAAAGGTCATTATCTATTTGATAGTGGTTATTACTATTGCTTGAGTACCGACTAGTGGATATGTGTTAACCGGTGATATGACACTATTCCTACCATTGAAGTATGCAATGTCTATTTCTCTAATGTTATATAGAGGGAAAAGTAACTTCTTTTTAGATTTTTACTTTCATTTAAGCATTCAAGATCTATGTTGAGTTGTTGTGTGCAATTTTTACTATCGTGATTTTAGATTTTGATCTAAATTGATATAGAGTTTTCATGAAACTCTAATGGATGTATTGAAATATATTAGTTTAGTTTGTTGTTTGACTTGTGTTTTGGTTGACTTAATCATAATGGAAAATAACATTGATACATGATTTCTAGTGAGTATCTCTGCCAAATGTCAACCCCTATTCAAATTGCATCCAATAAAAGTGGCCAAGATTGATATGTTCGGTGCCCTATCCACTATTCCTCATGGTATGATTCTGATTGAAGATGTTTGGTCTTGTATACATTGTAGAATCGAATAATTGGGAGTTGAAGAAATCAAGAAAGAGTACAAGGGTATGTGCATCAATAGAGTGTTGAAAGATGAGCACAAACATCTACAAGAGAAGGGTTTAACTAATGGGGTGGACATTCCCACTAAATTCCATCCTGAGTGGATTCACTATGTGATAAGAAGAGTGCATGATAAATTCATATGGTCTGATAAACAACACAAAATTTTGAAGACAATGATTCACATGGGTACATGATTACAAGTACAAGGTTTGGAGTTTACATTGAGAATGACGAGTACCCATTTGGTCACTTAACTAAACAAATCCAAGAAATATGGAAGAGAAATAAAAATTGATCATATTTTTAGATAAGGAATTTAATTTTCCATCCATAGTGATAGGTTATAGTGCTTACCAATCTCCTAAGACAAATACGATGCGATGATTGAAAGTTTCATTGTCTTTACATGTCCTACCCATGGTTTTATCACGCCCTATTCAAGTTAACAAATAGTTATTAGATGCCACCTATTTTGTCATCCCAAATTTTGGGCTCAATTCCAAATGAGAATTGGCCTCCCTTGGCTCACCTCCATTGAATTTATTGCTTCTCCTATTCATAGTTACCTAAGTTTTCCCATAATTCCAAAATTATTATGATCAATCATAGTCTCTATCAACCTTTGGTGAGTCATGGAAAATTTTCCCTTGACTTATTTTTGCCTCAAATGTCTCAACCATTAGAACCTCACCAAGATCATTTCTTCCTATCTTACCAAAATAGAAATATGAAATGTTTTCAGAATTGATAAAACATAAGGATGTCCCATATTATTGTCTTGAACCTTTACTCCTTCCCTCACCTTCCATTCCTCATATTTATACTTTTAATCCACATCATTTATCCTATAAATTTCAAAATCCTATATTTCTCAACCTTGTAAGGTTCCTTTTATTCTTTCACCTAAAGAAGAAAATGAGCCTATGTTGATTGTGTTGTCAATCATGATTTCACCCGTAATGCAAAGTTACTAACCTTGCAATATTGTTGTTGTTGGAAATATTTAGGTTAGGGATAAGGGGGGGGGGGGAATCAGTATGGAGCAAATAATTCAAACCTTTTCCCTATCAAAATCAAACTTAAACTCTTATGTTTACCTATACTGATTTCTATTTTTCCTTTTACCAATAACTATAGCAATACTAATTGATAACTGATAAATTGTAAATTAATAAACATGTAATGAATAAACACTCAAACACTTAACACAATATTTTGTTGTCACATAAAACCCTTGGTAAGAGGTAAAAACTAGGGCAAATGAGACCCACAACTTATTACAACATGATAAGGTGCCTGATTAAGAGCTTACAAAGTTGTCATCTTCTTAATGACTTTACCCTGTTAGGAGTAAATAATATCCTATTAGGATTATTGAAATTTTTCTAAAAGCCTACTCTGTTAAGAGATTTCATCCAACTTATATAATATTCACCCTATTAAAGGATTTACAATAAGTTCATGAATAGAACTTCTAAGTCTGGTTAGAGACTACCCGATTAAGGGATTTCACAATATTTTTGCTAACTATTAGGAATAAATCAACAATAAATTTGACCTGTGAATTCTTTCTCATAAATATTGTCAGATCTCATTATGCTCTATTCCTTTTATCATTTACACTTCACTAGTCTTCACTGATGCTTCAGTTCTTTTTTATTCCCTATCTTATCTCTTTATCTCTCTGATATCATTTTAAAGTATATATATATAACCTAATTATATTTTCTTGATTCTTCCATAGCCCATTATGATAATAGGCTGTCATCCCTATTTCTATTCTTCTCTTTTCCTTTCATAGATAAAACTTTCTAATAATCTTCTTTGATAGTCATAACATTTTTGCCAATAGTTTATTCTTATCCATTAGTACTCTATAATAGATGTTACTTTCGAGTAATGACAATCTTCTAAAAATGTTTCATTACCTTGTAGAGGATTTTTTCAAGTAACAATCTCCCCCTTTTGCATTGATGGAAAAACCTCCCTATCATCATTCTTCTTCATGTTCTCTTGTACTATCTTCAGCTTCTAATTTCCTTATTTTGTTTTCTTATCACTCGCGTCTTCTTTAAATTCTCCCCTTCTTCATATCACTCCCCCTTTGACAAAAATGCAAAAGGTGACCAAAAAATGTGATTGTTGTGGTTTTAGCTATTTTCTTCTACTTCTGTCTATACTTTTTCACAAAACTCTATTCCATTGGTCCTATAGGTGATTGATTGCATTTATATGACTCTTCACATTTATTATTCAATTGGTAATATCTTTTGTATCATTCTTCTCTACTGTTCTCAACATATTAGATGTAGCTTTTATTTGTTACTTCATCATATTCATAAGAATACTTATCATACATGATTCCTCATTTGATATACTATTACCTATAAGTAGCTTCTTTGTGATCTCAGCCACTTTAGTTAATGTCTATTCTATATCCTCCAATTTATTATATAACATTTATGTGACTTCTGTCATTTTATTTATGCTTATCTTAGTAAATGATTTGTGTTGTATTTTTCCTCTGACTTCTTCTTTAAGATTGTGATTATTTCTTATTGTTTCCATAAATATTCTTAATTGTTTTGTAACTTATTCAGTCTCTCCACAACTATTCTTAACTTTTTTCCACTTATTCATCCTCATCAATGATGATTCTCGTTAGTAAGCTTCAAAATTTATCAACTATTCTCTTCATGACTTTGTTCTTTTGTTTCTCCCTTACTTTTTTCTCTATAGTTTTCCTTTCTCTATATTTATCCACATATAATAGTTGTTCCTTGTAATGTAGCTTATTTGGATCTTTATTCAAAATTGCAAAGTCATATCTTTCATCTAAATCTTCTATTTCTTCTCTTTCTGAATATGTGTCTCTCTTTTCTTGTAGTGTTGTAATCATAGTCATACTTTATAAAGTTATTGCAACTTTTTCTTCCTCAGTTTCTTTTATCTCACTAATAGAGAATTCTATATCGGTAGCATGTGTCTCTTATTCTATTCCAGTATATTCATATGTACTCCCTTGTGTGAGTTTCTCCTCAATACATTCATCTTCCTTGGTATTATAATCATCATCAGATGCATCCACAATTTTGATAGGTTGATCATCTTGTCCTTCATCAAATCTTATTTGGGTGTCTTCTCTTTCTATAGTAAAGATCATGTTCCACTTTTGTAGTGCATCTTCTTCTACATCTTCTTGTAATCCTTCTATTAGCATGTTTGTTTTGATCTTTCTAAGAAATCCATTTTCATATTTTGTCATTAATAAATCAAGTTCTTCAACACTTGTTCTTGGCTTTGTGATAACCAATGTTCTTTCTCTGATTATATTTTCTTATTTTGCAGCTTCATTCCATGTTATATTGATTTTGCCTAGTAATTCCTCAGGTTTGTTTAGTCTTAACTCGTTTAGAAATATTTTGAATTTGTGTTTGCTTCTTCTATTGATTTTCTTCTTATATTATTCCTTGTTGTAGACTATGATATGGTAGTAGGTTATCTTTATTTTTCTCTCTTAATCTTGATCTTGGAATATGTTTCAGGTATGGTAGTTGGTTTTTTTTTCTCAGTGTGATACTAACCTCTTCCTTTGATTTATTTTCTTTCGATATTATCCTTTTGTAAACTTCTTCATTGGTTCCAAACTGATTAGCTTCCATATCCTTTGGTTGACCAAATAGTTTATGAATACTTGTTATTAATTCATTCTCCTTTTATTTCATATCCAGTAGGTTGTTGTCCTAAAGTTTGTGGTTCCACTACTTTAATTATCCATGAGAGTGTGCTAACCAAAAAATGTAAATATTTCTCATATTTCTTAACAATGTTAGGCGATGTATGATATCTTCCATACATTCTTGTTTTAAATTCTCTGAAATAACTCCATATTACTATATTGCAACTTCTTCCCAAATTTTCAATATACCTATTGATTTAATTTAAAACTTGTTCACTTGTTGTCAAATTTACATTATTAATGCCCGGAAAATAATTTTGTACATAGAAAAATATACATACCAATAACGCTCCAAACTTCAATCCATGTTTCTTGATTTTTCTCAGATTCATCATAAGTTTAATTTTCATCATGTCTTCTAAATAATATGTGTTTCATTTAGTAACAATATCATATGCAACCTATAGTGCTCCTTCATATATGTTGTCTATTTTATTAGCTTGATAGATCTTGAATCTAATAACCAATGATGCAAATTTCATTTCTTTGTCAAAAATGTTTCTTACAACAAATTTTTTTGGATCTTTCTTGTATCTTACTATACCTTCAAATTATATTGTAGAATCCAGTTCCTTTACACATTTTCTTCCATTAGCCATTAATCTAATTACTGCAAAGATATTTTCCTTTGTGATATCGATTTGTCTATCTCCTTCCAACCATATGTAGTCTCCATGTACTCGACTCAATACACATTTAATCCATTCAGCTTCAAAATTCTTTGACATGTGCATGATATGTGTCTAAATGTTTGTTTCAAGGTATCCATACTCTTCATTCAACATTTCATTCTCTTTGTATAGTTTCTTGTAGGATGTACTAATATCTTCATCTCCGATCTCAGTTCTATTGTCTTCTGTCAATATAAATCTACTTTGTATCCAAGATAATGATCCAACTTGATTTGTTTCAGTTACTTTCAGTGAATGTAATTAATATTTAGGTTCTATTTCTTGTGATCTGTATATTAATACAATCTTCTCATCCATAATAACTCTTATAAAATTCTCAATAATTTTTTTATCATCTAGGGTTTACTTCTCAATCAACTTCACTAATAAATCCTTTATGTAAGATGAATTGGTAATGTCCTCTGGAGCTCATTTTCACATTGACTTTTCAAAATATGAATTTCTTTAGATAAATATCATTATAATTAGAGGCAAGGTGTCCAATGTTTATTTTTACTAAAACATTTATTGCAGAATGAGAGCATTCCTTTTTCTCTGATAGTAACATGAATTTACCAATTATAATATCATACAAATACTATCAAATTTACTCATCAATTATTGCATCTATTTATGCTAATTGAATTCTCTGGCTCATAATTGATTTAAGGGACTAAATGACGATTCTAATGAATTTTTAGGTCCCTAAGAAATTACTTTCTTTCTTAGTTGATGGTTTAATTCCCTACATCATTTGACACAGTTGCTTCCATTGATTTTTCTTTAGCTTCCTTCTTTACCCATATCTTCTTCATTTCCTCTTTGAATTTATCTTAATTTACAATTTTTTTTTCTCTGATATCTCTGTCATTATCAGTAGAAAACCCATATCTGCACTTGTAGCTGACATGACCAAACATTCAGCAAATTTAACATGGTAGTGAAAATGGTGTCCAAGGTTCATTTCTTACTTCATTGTTTCCTTTTTTGCATATTAATGTTGTATGTCTTGGTTTTTGACATTTAAAACATGTAACTGAGTTTTTCACTTCTTTTCTCCGATAGTGTTCCATTTTCCTCATTGTCGATGTTTTGGTTCTACAATCTTCAACTCTATGTCCATAGTGATTACATTTGTAACAATATCCATAGAAAATTTTATCAGATATTCTAGTGATGGTTTTAGATCTACATTCATATGATTTATGACCAAACTTTTTGCATTTATAGCAATAACCGTTGGAAGCTATGTTTCCAGTAGAACTTACTTGTTTACTTCAAAAAATGTTTTTTGTGTGACCAAATTTTCCATGATTGTAACTAGTAGGATTATAGGGTTTCTTTCCTTGTATGTCACTTGTTTCTCCAAATTTTGATGATTCTCCCATTTCTATAGTGTTATTTTTGATATATCCTAATCTGGTAGTGTCACCTAGTTTTCTCATATTTTTCAACTACTCATCAATCTTATGTATGCTTTGTTCAAATTTTGTGAGTCTTGCATTGATTACTTTTTCAAATTTCAGGTTGTTCTTCAGGTCTTCATTTTATTGCTTCAGCTTCTGATTTTTTGCCTGTAGTTATAAATTTCTATCATTGGTACTTTGTATTATTTCTCTCTATGCGTGAATCTCTCTCTGATGTCCTTCCAGTATTATGTATTTTCTAGTGATTTTTTCTTCAACTCTCTTTTCGTGTATCAAGAGCTTCTTCAGAACTTTTCAAAAATCTCATTCTTTCTAGTATTTTGGTCATTATCAAGGCTTGAATTTCATGTTCTTTCTTCATCGGATTGAATTTATCAAGTAATTCATCATTATTTTTAAATAGATTAGAAATAGAGGCATCCAATTCCTCAAAATTAATACCTCCTTCCAATAGTCTGTCAAGGTCATCAATGCTCTATTGCAGATTTGCTTCTATGCAAATAGTTGACTGTATGTTTGTCATTGATGACAACATATAGTATACAGCAGTGAACTATATTCACTTTTGAGTATGGATATGTGGAAGCCTTGTGTGGTTGTTTTTATGTTTCATACATAGTTACTATACCATGTACATACATGCAGATTCAGATGTGGAGTAATAGTTGAGTTATGTTACTCTGTTTACCAGACACAATTTCAGAAGATTGTTCTCAGAAAGCTGACAGTAATTTTATTGATTCTTTAGTTGCATCTATCTATGGGATATGCATGTTCAGATTCATGTTTAGTTATGAGTCTAAGTTAATTAACCAAAGGCACTAATCATGTTTCATCCAAAGCATGGCGTTTGGGTAATTTTGGTGGAGCCGACTATTTAAAGTGATGCATCTATTTAGTTTGAGTTGCGTGGTTCTAATTATGTTGCATTCTTGGTTTGGCCGACTAAAGAAGCATTGAAAGGATTCCTAAAAGCTGACAAAGATCATATCTTTTGGAGAAGATACTTATAGTAATTCATTTGAAGATCACCAAATTTGGAAGATAGAAAAGAGACAAAAGAAGGAAAAAATAGAATGTTGATTGTTTTGGGATAGTAAAGTCATTTCATTCATTAGACAAAGATCTATGTGAAGAAGCAGTGAAGGAAAAACAATACATTGGAACTAATCAAGATAGTAGGTGTATTTAAATAGTTCATTTTTAAATATAGTGTATATCATTTTACTGAAGGTTGTAGCCTTCACCATATTAAGCAGTGAGCTTTTGGACAGTGAGTCCTCACTCCTAGTAGGGTTATTTGTAAAAGACTCCTAACAGGGTCAGACCCTTAACAAGGTCACTGTATGTATTGCTTTGTAAAGATCAACTCCTAACAGGGTTGTATGATCTTCTAAGAGGGATTATTATACTTAAGTACAGTTCTTTGTGGGTGCTAATTCCCACCGAGGTTTTTACCTAGTTTGGTTTCCCCGTAACCAAAATTGTGGTGTTCTATTTTGTGTTATCTTAAATGTGTATGTGCTTATGATATCATGTAATTAAAAAGAAGAAAAAGAATTTAACTTGCTGATAAATGATTCACCCCCCCTCTCAGTTATCCCTTGGGAGTATTCCAACAATTGGTATGAGAGCCAAGTGCCTTGGAGAGAAATCCTAACATCTTAAGGTAGATCAAACGACGTACTTAAGGAAAGAGAGTCCTAAGTTTTATGGAGAGAATTATCTTGAATGGAAGAACAAAATGATAACACATCTTTAGTGCATTGGTTTTGAGATTTATGATATTTATACTCATGCAATAGATGTTCCCACCTTGAAGGACCTTGCAGAAGAAGATTCTAAAAATAAACAAAATGAAGTATTTACCCAAAATGCAATTGCCAAAGAAGCCCTAATAAGTGCCCTATCTGACAATGAATTTTCTAAGATCAAGAAGGAAGACAAAGCATATTCAATTTGGAAATACCTAGAAGAAATGTTTGAAGGAGACATCCAAGCCAAGAATTCATGTAGAAAGACATGGAAGAAAATATACAACAATTTAGAAATTCTAAAGAAAACATCAGAGCTTACAATCAAAGGATTAATGAAGCAGCCTCAGGAATAAGGAACAATGGTGGAGAAATTGCAGAGGATGATATAATGGAAAAAATGATGACCACATTGACAACAGATTATGAAAGAAAGATAAAAATCTTGGATGAAACCATGCAATTCTCAAAGGAATTCAAAAGAGAAACCTTGATTAGTAAAATATTAGCATTTGAGATATCAATATTGAAAACAAAACCTAAAATGGAAACATCTTTCAAAGCCTCAATCCATGGTAAGAAATCCTTAAACATCACTAGTAATGATGAGAAAGAATTTGATACACAACTAGAAGAAATCATTTCTATGATAGATAAGAAGGAAAGAAAAGGTAAAGGAAAATATGAAGGACAACTACCATTCAAATATTTTTCATGTAACAAAGTTGGCCACTTTGCATCCAAGTGTCCTACAAGAGTCAAGAAGTATATATCAGATTACAAAGACAAATATACTAAGGAATGCTATCATGTTGAGGATGGTGTAACTGATGATGACTCACAAGAAGATGAAATTGGATTTTTTTCATTTAAGGATAATGAAAAAATGATTGATCGAATATAAATTGAAGATGAAAAGAAAGCACAAGAATTGGCTTTAGTATCACAAGCTGACATCAAAACAGACTGGATCATAGATAGAGGGTGTTCACATCACATGACAGGAGACATAGACATATTTGTACATCTAGACAAGTACAAAGGTGGCATGGTCATATTTGGAGATAACACTCCCAAACCTATCATAGGCAGATGATCTATCACCTTAGATGGAAAGAAAAATACAGATGATGTTCTTTATGTTGATGGTTTGCATCATAACTTACTAAGTGTTGGAAAATTGATAGATAAAGGATATCAATTGGATTCAAAAAAAATAGATGCATTATTAACAACAAATAAGGAGACATGATTGCATCAGGTTCAAAGACCAAAGGTAATGTATTTCAACTTAACTTTGAAGTAAGTTGTTTTGTGGAAAAAGTGGATGACAGTTGGCTTTGGCACAAAAGACTTTGTCATATCAATTTTGACAACATAGTGAATATAAGTAATGTAAAGGCAGTAAGAGACATTTCAAGTATTGCAAGACTAGTTGATACTATGTGTAGGGAATGTGTGATGGGAAAGCATGTGAGGACCTCATTCAGAAGCAAATAGAACTTTGCAAAAAAAAATTATATCTAATACATACAGACTTATGTGGACCTACTCAAACATGATCATACTATGGTGAAAGGTATTTTATTTTTTTTGTTGATGATTTCTCCAGGATGATGTGGGTTGCGTTCTTGAAGGACAAATCATAAGCTTTTCAGAAGTTCAAAATATTCAAAGCAAAACTTGAAAATGAATCTGGATTAAAGATAAAATGTCTGAGATCTGATAGAGGAGGAGAATTCACCTTTGATAAGTTTCTTGATTACTACAAAGAACATGGGATCAAAAGACAACTAAGTGCACCCAGAACCCCTCAACAAAATGGAATTACAGAAAAGAGAAACGAGATAATTCTTGACAAAGCGCACACTATCATGATTGAAGGGAAAGTTGCACACACCTATTGGAGAGATGCAATCAATATAGAAGTCTATACTATCAACAAAATTCAACTAAGAATAGGCACAGACAAAACACCTTATGAACTTTGGTTTGGTAATGTACCTACAGTAAAATAATTCATAATCTTTATAAGCAAGTGCTACATCAAGATAGATGATGGTGTTGGAAAATTTGATGCTAGAAATGATGAAAGCATTTTTCTTGGTTACTCTACTAAGAGAAAATCTTACAGATGTTTCAATCTAAGGTTGAATAAAATCATTGAGAGTGCACATGTGAAAATTGATGAGAATTTCATGATTCAAGAGAGATATTATGAATATGCACCTATGGTTGAAGATGAACCTAGACCTATCAATAAGGATACAATTATTGAAGAAATGTTTGACTGTATTGTTGTATCATGAAATAACCCTCAAACAAGTCAAGAAGAATCATAGATTACAGATGGGAGTGTCACACCTAAAATCTCAAAATACACATCTAAATACCACTCTAAAGAAGATATCATTGGAGATTAGAGCAGTAAAGTATTGACAAGATCCAGAGGAAAAGGTTCAACAATTGATGAAGAGGTATGCTTACTTTCATATATTGAACCCTTAAGTGTTGATGATGCATGCAATAATTTATATTGGAAAATTACAATGCAAGAAGAATTAGATCAAATAATGAAGAATGACACATGGGAATTGGTCCCTAGACCTTGTGACAAGAATGTGATTGGAACTAAGTTGATATTCAAAAACAAAATGAATGAAGATGGTATAGTAATAAGAAATAAAGCAATATTGGTATGTAAAGAATATGCACAAAGAGAAGGAATTGACTATTCTGATACATTTTGCCTTGTGAGAAGACTGGAAGCTATAAAGTTATTTTTAGTTTATGCAACATTCAATAACTTCAAAGTATATCCGATGGATGTCAAGTCAGCCTTCCTGAATGGTGACTTGAAGGAAGAAGTCTACATAGAGTAGCCTGAAGGATTCTAACTTTCAGACAAACCAGACATGGTATGCAAACTAAAGAAAGCCCTCTATGGACTTAAACAGGCCCCAAGAGCATGGTATGAGAGAATTGATGTCTACTTAACAAAGATTGAATTCAAAAAGGGGGTAACTGATTGCAACCTATTCATCAGAGACACAACTAAAGGTTTACTACTTGTTACTATCTTTGTTGATGACATTATTTTTGGAGGTAATGACAAGCTTAGTGCAGAATTTGCAAAAGAGATGCAGAGTGAATTTGAAATGAGCATGATTGGACCCATAAAATACTTTTTGGGATTAAATGTAAAGAAGACACACATAGGTATATTCATAAATCAGTATAAATATGTAAAAGAGATATTGAAGACATTCAAGATGGAAGACTGCAAGCCAGTGAGCAATCCTATGATAATAGGAAGCAAGCTTTCTAAAGATGATGACTCCATAGTAGTTGACAAGACACTATACAAGTATATGACTGGAAAAATCATATATCTCACTCAATCTAGACCTGATATTTCTAATGCAGTTGGCATTGTTGGAAGATTTGCAGCTGAACCTAAAATAAATAACTTAATAAAATATATATATATGTATATATATATATATATATATATATAGATACTTAAGGGGAACTATAGACTATGGTTTATGGTATCGTAACTTAGAGAATGTAGAACTTCATGTGTATACTGATGTTGATTGGGAAGGTTGTGTTGATGAAAGAAAGAGTACCTCAGGAGGAGTAGTATTCCTTGGAGACAGATTGGTCACCCAGACAAGTAAGAAGCAGAATTGTATTTCTCAGTCAACAGTTGAGGCTAAATATGTAGCAGCAACATTGAATTATTCTACAATTGTCTAGATCAAACAGATCATAAAAGAATTTAGAATTCAGATTGATTATCCTTTTGTTATTCAATCTGATAACACTAGCACTATCAATATGTCAAAGAACCTTGTGATGCACGCAAAGACAAAACACATTGAAATAAAATATCATTTTCTAAGAGAAAAAGTTGTAAATAAAGAAGTAAAGTGGGATTATGTAAGCACTAAATAACAATTAGTAGATATTTTTACAAAGCCCTTATCAATAGATACTTTTGAGTATCTCAGGGAGAAGCTGGGAGTAATTCCCTTTCTTGAGTCTGATTAAAATTTGTAGCAAAAGCATCAATCCTTGGTGACTGATGAATTGTTGACTACTCTACTTCTGGAGTAGTACCTATGCTTAATTGTATTTGGCACCCTTTTCCATTGATGTCAAAGGGGGAGTATATAGTAAGGGGGAGCATATACTCTAGGGGAGTATATAGTCATGAAAATAAAAACACAGTTAGAGGAGTTGCAGCAGTGAAGAGGAACCTTTGATGAGGATATTGAGAATATTGTAAAAAGAAGGAAGATACTTTTGGATTGATGGTGTTTTTAATCATATGTTGCCATCAATGTCAAAGGGGGAGATTGTTGGAGATTTTCTTCTATGCAAATAGTTGACTGTATGTTTATCATTGATGACAATATACAATATACAGTAGTGAACTGTATTCACTTTTCAGTATGGATATGTGGAAGCTTTGCGCGGTTGTTTTTATGGTTCAAACATAGTTACTATAACATGTACACACACATAGATTAAGATGTTCAGTAAAAGTTGAGTTATGTTACTCTGTTTACCAAACACAGTTTCAGAAGATAGTTCTCAGAAAGCCAATAATAATTTTATTAATTCTTTAGTTGCATCTATCTATGGGATATGCATGTCCAGATTCATGTTTAGTTATGAGTCTAAGTTAATTAACCAAAGGTGCTAATCATGTTTCATCTGAAGCATGACGTTTGGGTAATTTTGGTGGAGCCAACTATGAAAAGTGATGCGTCTATTTAGTTTGAGTTGTGTGGTTTTAATTATGTTGCGTGCTTGGTTTGGCCAACTAAAGAAGCATTGAAGGGATTCCTAAAAGCCGACAAAGATCCTATCTTTTGGAGAAGATACTTATAGTAGTTCATTTGAAGATCACCAAGTGTGGATGATAGAAAAGAGAAAGAAGAAGGAAAGAACATAATTTTGATTGTTTTGGGACAGTAAAGTAATTTCATTCATTAGATAAAGATCTATGTGAAGGAGTGAAAGAAAAACAATACATTGGAACTGATCAAGATAGTAGGTCTATTTAAATAGTTCATTTTTAGATATAGTGTATATCTATTTTACTAAAGGTTGCAGCCTTCACCATATTAAGTAGTGAGCTTTTGGATAGTGAGTCCTCACCCCTAATAGGGTTGTTTGTAAAAGACTCCTAACAGGGTCCAACCCTTAACCAATTCACTGTACTTATTACTTTGTAAAGATCAAATCCTAAAAGGGTTGTAAGATCTTCTAACATGGATTATTATAGTCAAGTATAGTTCTTTGTGGGTTCTAATTCCCACCGGGCTTTTTACCTAGTTTCGTTTCCCCATAACAAGAATTGTGGTGTTCTATTTTTGTTATCTTAAATGTGTATGTGCTTATGATATACTGTAATTAAAAAGAATAAAAATAGTTTAACTTGATGATAACTGATTCACCCCCCCCCCTCTCAATTATCCCTTGGGACTATTCCAACATGCCCATGTTTAGTTTTTATGTTAGTTCATTCCTTTTTGCTAAAGATCTCTTTATCTTGTTCTTCAATTCATGGATAGTTTCATTATCATCTTCTTGGGTTTCCTCAATTTTTTTTTGATACCTATAACTTTCCATTATCTAGTACCTCCTCCAAAGATGTTGAACTTTTATCCTAGAGAACCAATGTTCTCTGATACCAATTGTTGGAAAGATTGAGGTTAGGGACTGAGAGGGGAGGTGAATTAGTACTTTAAATAATTCCCACTTCTTCCCTATCAATCTCAAACTTAACTCTTATGTTTACCTATGCCGATATCTATTTTCCCTTTTACTGATAACTGTTGTATTTGTAACCAATAAATCATAACTTTTAAATTAACAAACATGTAATGCATAAACACTCAAACACTTAACAAAATATTTTGGTGTCGTAGAAACCCCTTGGTAAGAGGGAAAGACTGTGGTTGGGACGAGACCCACAACTTATCACTGTAATAATAAGGTGCCTGGTTAAGAGCTTACAAAGATGTCATATTCTGAATGACTTTACCAGGTTAGGAGTAAATAATACCCTCTTAGGAGTATTGAAATCCTGTCAAATACTACTCTATTAAGAGATTTTATCCCACTTGTACAATGTTCACCTTGTTAAAGGATCTACAATAAGTTCCTGAATAGAAAATCTAAGTCTTGTTAGAGACTACCCAATTAAGGGATTTCACAATCTTATTGCTAAACTTAACTAGGAATAACTAAATAAGAAATTTAACCTCTGAATGCTTTCTCCTAAAGCTTGTCAGATCTTGTTCTTTTATGTTACTTTTCTGATTTACACTTTGCTAGTCTTCACCAATACTTTAGATCTTTATTCTTCTCTATCTTTACTATATCTACTCCATCATCATATAGATCTTTCTCTCTTTGATTTCCTTTTAAATTTTATATCTGTTGGTAAACAGATTGTTCTTTTGAATAAACTCCCAAAATGCCCAAATCTGAAAGAACAATTAGATGCCAACAGTTGGATAATCTATCATGGGGTTGATAGATTTCCTCTGAATTGAAAGGTACAGCTCCCTTATAGAATGATATGCAATGAATTTGTTTATTTCCTAAACTAACTGGGTGCATTCTTAACCTAAGAATGGAAGAGGAAGAACCAAGTTAATCCTAGGTAGGACTAACTTAGGTAGATTTTGAATGTTAAGCCTAACCAACTTTGAGAAATCACACATCCCATTACTCCCAAAGATTGGTAACGCAAGAATGTTGTTAGTTATGCAAATGTAATAACATGAAATTAAACTAAAGATTAAACATCTGAATCCTTGTAACAGGAACAAATGACAGTACTCCAATCTATCACCCATTCACTACTTGACTAAGAATGCAAGAAAGTTCTCAAAACTAACCGTAACAATACTTTGATTGAAAATAATCAGGAAAAGCGATGCCAAAATACTCTGATTCGTAACAAAACCTTCCTTGTTTCAAACACAACAAACATAATACTCTGATTATATTAGCTTACAAACTACAACCAAATCTATTACAAAGGACAAGAAATCAATCTTAGATGCATGAATGAAAATGCAGAAACTAAAATGCTCTCCCCCCCTACTCCAGCTCTCCGAGTGTATGCAGAAAAAGTAGCACCCCGTTCTTCCAAAAATATTTACCATAATGAGCCCCTTTTAAGATTCTTGTTCAACTTCTCTTCATGATGGCTTTTCGGTTTCATAAAACTGAATCTTAAAACGGTCCTGACTTTTTAGTTTTGTAACCGCTTCAAGAAAAATAAAGTCCTCTCTATTACGTGACACATGGCCTTTTCATTTTTGATGGAAAATGAAACTCATTTCCTTGCTTAATAGAACAACTTTCACTTACAACCTTGTCCTGCTATTTGGAAATTAACTCAGTGGCACATGTCACTAGAATCCTCCAACACCTTCGGTTTCTCTTTGAGAACCTTTTATCATAACTCTACAAATGTATGGACAAATGGCGGTATCGTATCCTTTCTTTGACATTCATTCATGCCTTCCTACATGTCATGATAGTGGTCTTTAAGTCACCACCGAGCTTTTGTGAAGATGGTTCCAAGTCTCCCAACTGCGTATCTAAATTAATACTTCTTTGTGTCTCCGAATGCTCAGGCACGTATCTCATTTATTGCATTGAATGTGGAAACCACGAATTGACACTGGAGTTTTATGAGCACAGTAAATGGCCTCATATTTACTGTAATCATTGTTCAAACCCTCATGTTTAATGGAAGATCATGTTGTTGTACACTTGCGGCATTTGGATCTTTACTTGATGCCAACCTTTATGGTACCGAGGCATTTTTAGCATATTGTAGCTGGCTCATATAACGCAAGAATCCGACAGAAAGTGCTCCCATAATTACATCATTCAATGTCCCATTAACAACATTCTTGACCAAGAAAATATCTTCAATGCTGAGAGTCACATGATTTATGTTGTGGAATAGTAGGTTGCATGTTGGAATCTGCAGTTTTCCTGGCTAAATTTAATATTAGAGAAAGCATTGAAACAGAGTCTCCTAATGATGGATTCTGAATACAATGCTGGCTACTGCATCTACTGAAGAAACATTTAATATATGGACTTCCCATAGCGGCCTATAGGGGTTTAGTGGAGGAGTGGTAACCACATAATCTCAGAGAATGACCTGGTTTAAGACCTCAATAATGCACACTTTATTCAATGTTCTCTATTTTTACATGACAGTCACATGTTGAGCATGTTGAGAACTTGTTGATATCATCAATCTAAACCATCAATCTCTGCATTTTCAATGATTCAGACCATGTTTATGAAGTGAAAACAATACCATTACCAATCGAATCCTCTCCATACTGTTATAGACTCAAGTATGATGGTTTTAATGATGATTTTACATGTATTTTGCGTTTATTTAACAGGTGGATTCAAAAAACCTCATGAATTAACTTGGGTTACGGGTGTAATTCTAGCCATATTAACCATATCTTTCGGTGTAACCGGTTATTCTTTGCCCTGGGATCAAATTGGTTATTGGGCAGTCAAAATTGTGACTGGTGTGCCTGAGGCCATTCCGTTAATAGGAACTCCTTTGGTAGAGTTATTACGCGGAAGTGCTAGTGTGGGTCAACCTACCTTAACCCATTTTTATAGTTTACACACTTTCATATTACCCCTTCTTACTGCTGTATTTATGTTAATGCATTTTTTAATGATCCGCAAACAAGGTATTTTAGGTCCTTTATAAAAAGGAAATATACATTTTGTATCAGTATTAAAAACCTATTATTTTTCGATATATCGTTGCCGCGAAAAACATGTTTCTCAGATTTCTCCTTTCAATGATTAAGTATATTAAGTATATTGAATAAGTAAGTATATTTAATACAAAGAATTGAAGTAGATACTCATCTTAAATGGAGAAAATGGATTATGGGAGTGTGTGACTTGAACTATTAGTTAGGCCGTACAGATCAATTTTAGGATCTGCCATATAAAGATTCCGATCGAAATGTGTCTCTGTCCCAATTTTCTTTCCAAAAATAAGAGGTTTAGAACCTGGTCAATGAACTTTGGAGCACTCAAAATATGAATTTCCATTCTGAGCATTTGTAGGCAATTTTAGGGCGTATGTTCTAAAGATAAAGTATTCTTTAAAGCATTACAAAATGACCCAGATGATCAGCTTTTCAAAAGAGCTCCAAATCTTCAAGAAATGAGCTAGCGGGTTTTGCCTATTTCAAGTATGCAAACACTTCGGTGCACCTAAAATTGAGATTTCCACCTCGGGCATTTCCATATGTTTTCAAGCCAAACTTTCTATAGATGAAAACTTCTTTAGGGAATTCTGAAGCGACCCATATGATCAGATTCCAAAAATTGTTGAAAACCTGTGAGTTATAAGAGTGCAGGTTTTTGCCTTCCAAGTACGTAAATGGCTTTAGAGCACCTGTTTTTGAGATTTTCACCTCGACACCTTCCACACCTTTTCATGCCAAACTTTCTTCTGATGAAATCTTCTTCAAGAGATTCGAAGATGACCCATTTGATTGGATTTCAAAAAATGTCCAAGTTTGTGCAAGAAATTTGTTGGCAGATTTTTGAAAATGAGGTGCGAAACTGATATGGCGTAGCCGAAAATGAAAAACCCGCCTTGAAAAATCTCTTTTGTTTCTTCATCAAATCACTTGTTGTTTTCTTCAATAGCTTCGTTGTACTTCCAAGAATCAAGAGAAGCACCTAAATGATGAAGATCATAGTCTTTAGCGATCGTAAAAATATGTATACGAGGCATATCGAGCTCGGTTCTGTTGTATTTTAAATGGTCTTTTCTTCTTCTGAATCATATTACAACTTTTCAATTTGCATCTATAGACACTTTAAACACTGATTTTTGATTTCATCAAGTCATTTTAGACAAGTAACGACCAAATGCATGCCAAGGATGAACCAAGCTGAGGCTCCACAAACTTGACTGTTATTTAGGCATTGTCACATTTTGAAGACTCTCTGTCGCGAATTGACCATCATATCACCGAGATCTATTTGAACCTTTGTGCCATGATGGGGTTGATTTTATCAAAATACATCTGAGGATAAGAGTATATATTCAAACT
>MU227299.1:2820012-2858828 GCA_018584345.1 Thuja plicata
AGAACCTGGAGGTCTCATCTCGGTTAGCATAAGGTCCCACAACCTTGAGATGATTCCCTTGTTATACTGGATTATCAAGACCAAGAGAGCTTGAGATCAGAGGCGCAAATTCAGTGTATAACAGTAATAAATAAGTATCTTTTCAAGTTTTTCCAATTCAAAAATGCATACAAAATAACCATAAATACCACCTTTTCCTGTCGTAATATTTCCATTTTATGGAAATCAATTCAATCTTCCATTGGTTATTTCACTATTTAGCCTTTATTCTAATTGTACCCTTGTTGTCTTTAAGACTCTTTTGACTTTTATATATATATATATATATATATATATATGAGTTCACTGTCTGACCTTACCGTATTTGTGACTTGACATGGAATGTTGTAATTCTGGCTCTGAATGGGGATTTTGTTTATTGATAAAAGAAAACCATTGTTTTAAGGATAATGCTAAATCACATTGCATTGTTTTCATGACTTTAACATATGTTTCTCTTATACATCAATGTCCCACCTGCACTTATTAGCACAAACAGATCTGAAAACTTTACTTCTCTGAATATTGTACTCCATTCTCATGAAAGTTTCAATGATGGATGGAGCCTTTATTTTGAAGATAGATGTTCAATACCTCATTCTTGGATAGCTAGACAGATATAAATTTCCAACATTGCACTAATGCATATTTATTGTAATTTTCAGTTTTGAACAACACTGTTCCTTTTTACTTCATGAAGATTTTATAAATTCACTTATGACTTGCTAAAGACCTTATTACTTACTTAATTTTTCTCTGTGGACCTTGCAAAAAATATCTGAATGTTTAATGGTGTCTTTTGGTTGCATTCTGATAGTATCCTGTAACTGCTAACTTCAACCATACATCTCCTCCACTGGTTCAATTTTCTTACAATCTTATCATACATCTCCTCCACTGGTTCAATTTTCTTACAATCTTATCATACATCTCCTCCACTAGTTCAATTTTCTTGCAATCCTATCATGGTGACAACACTATAATAACAATATTGAGGCTTAAGATCTACCTTTCTTTTTTTACATGAAATGTAACTCGATCACTATTGATATTGTTGTTGATGTGGTTTCTACCCCTGCGTCACTTGACACTATTACATACTTATAAAACATGTAGCTCAATAGAAAACATGTAGCTCTTTTACTACCCCTTTTTTTCAGAATTCTTTTATGGTGCTATATCCTTCATTGTGATACTTATAATTACTTCCTCATGACATGATTTGTTCACTTTAAGTCTAGTGTATCTTCATGGTGAATATAATAGCATCATTGGTGGTTGTTTCTCTATAAAAAAAAATGTAAATAAGTTTGTCAATTTCATGTTTCCTTATCTTGATATTGAACTTCTTTGTGATTTATTATGAGCATAGTATGTTGTCATATTTGTATCCTACAAGTCATGGGTAAAACCAAGGCATATTGTCTTACATTGAGCTTCTTTTGTTACTGTAGTTGTCCATGATTGGACCCAGAATACTATCTTACACCTATAGCACCTTAACATGATGTATTGAATGTACTTTTATCAAACATTCTCTATCACCATTTATGAAACCACTGTCACTGTATCTTTCTTAACATAATGCATGATGTTCTTTTCTATGGATTAAGAATTAATAAACTCACTTTTTGATACACTTATGAATGGTGCAGGAGCACCTAGGAAAATCCCTAAGACTAGTTACAATTTTGGCTTCTACTGACCTTAGCCAAGTCATTAGTGTTTAATTTGACCTTAGAAGGTCTCTCTTGTGTGTTCCTAGGGTGGATTAGACTAGGCTCAATCCAACCTAGATGTTTAATGTTTCTCAAGTTGATAGCCCTAGATTAGGCCTAAGATGGGAAAATAGGTTTAAATATGTCTAAAAGCCTTTAAGGCATGGGAAGGGTTAGAATTATGCCTAAAATTGTTCCTAAGATGTTTCTACACCATTCTAAGTTGATTAGAGACCCCTAGCAATAATTATGCTAAAAGATGTAAAGTTGTCACAATGTTGCTTGACAACATTTTTGCAACTTTTAATGTTGCATGACAACATTTTTAGAATTTGATTCCTTTCGAGGTAACAACATGGGTGGTTTTCATAATGGCCTAGAATCATGGGTATGACATATTAAGACAAAAAAAGTCCCATTTCCCAAGGTATGCAGAAGAGAAACATAATTTTTTGGAGGTGAATGAAAGCTCAGAGTTTTGTTTTACAGTGACAGGCGACTTGCATTGAGTTTAAGTTTCATTATCAGTTTTGGTTATTGATCATGCTGTTGATATTCATGTTTTGTCACTGATGTTGACATATATTTCTATGGAGAAGATAGGCTGACTACTTAACTGGAACGAGTGTACAGACACTGTATGGATGATTCAAAAGGATCAAAGTTGGATTTATGCAGAAGGATTTGTCTTGACCTTACTCCTAAAGTCGCTTGACTTTATGTTACATTTTGTGGATGTTACAGTTCATTTGATGAAGACTGGTTTTCTGTTCTGCAACTGTGATTCTAGATAGAGAAGGTCTCTGTGTTTCGGGTATATCTTTCTGATGGAGATATTTAAGAACTTGCGAGCTTACTGATAGACAACCAACATATGTTAGAGTAAGGGTTGTGTATGATTGTTGATTGAAGATTGATGATGTCAGCTATGGCGTGTACGCTGGAGAAGACCTATTTCCTAGCTGACTTCAGACATGTAGCGTGTGGAATTAATTATGAGCATGAATTACGGATCTAGAAGTATATGTAATGAATTTTAAATATTGTATACTTGTCTTACATACCATGTGTATCTTAGCAAGGGGCTATGTAATTATTTGTATGATGGAAAGCCTTAATTGGCCAACCTAATTAATTATGTATTAGGAAAGCTTAATTGGCCAACCTAATAAGCTATTGTGTAAGGGTATATATGGAAGATATATTCTTGTGGAGAAGTGTGACAGAGAAAAGAAGAGAAGGAATGTGTGAAAGTTGTGAAGCTTGTTGACTTCTGGATTCAAGCAGAGTTGATACTTCATTGGAACTAATCAAGCAAAGATAGTCATTGGCAGAAAGTTCTCTAATTGTGTATTTTCTTTATACACTTGTGCGGATTGTAAATCCTTGAGGGTGTCTTTAACCTTCTTTGGGTAGTGTGCCTTGGCAGTGAGCCTACTATTTCCTTTCACTCCTAATAGGGTCTATCTCCTAACAGGGACTGTTTACTGTAATGTTGTAACAAGCTCCTAACAGGGCCAATATCTTTTAACAGGGATACTATACTCTCAATACATTATTTTTGGGTGTTAATTCCCACGAGATTTTTACCTTTAACAGGGATTCCTTGACAAAAAATATTGTGCTTTGGTGTTTTTTATTACTATGTTATCATTTACAATTGCATATTTGGTTTATAAAGTATAAACTTTAAAAATATATATCACAACTGATTCACTCCCCCTCTTAGTTGTCTTGTGCACTGTTATTCCTAACAATTGGTACTAGAGATACAGGTCCTCAGAGAGAAATTTTAACAACTTGAGGTGATCCTGAAGATGAATTACTACATGAAGGATAGTCTGAAGTTTGACCCTGAAAACTTTGACAGTTGGAAGAACAAGATGAGAACACATTTTCTATGTCTAGGAATTGACTACTAGATGATCACAAAGAATAATGTAGCATTAGCAACTGAAGATGAGTTGGATACGGCCACTGAAGATGAAAAGAAGCTATTTTCATATAATATGGTTGCAAGGGAATCTCTGATCAGCGCACTATCAGAAGGAGAATTCACTGAAGTGAAGGACTTGGACTCTACACATGAGATCTAGATAAGACTAGAGGCATTGTATGTTGGAGACAAGTTTACAAAGCAAGCAAAGTTGGAGAACTGGAAAAAAAAGATGGCATCACTGAAGATGAGAGAAGATGAGAATTTTGGAGCATATGCACAAAGAATTACCTAGGTAGTTACTGGTATTAGGAACTCTAGAGGTACTTACAGTGAGGAAGAAGTAATTGCAAATATTCTCTGATCTTTGACACCTGCATATAGAACCAAAGTACAGGCTATAGAGGAGATCATACATTTCACACCAAACTTCGCCAGAGAAATGTTGATGGAAAACTAACTACATTTTAGGTCGCAGGATTGGGAGACACTTTACCTAAAGTAGAGTCAGTATTCAAGGCAACCGTGCACAAGAACAAGAAGACCTTATCTGGAAATGCAAGCACAAGTAGTAGTGATCTAAAAGGAGAATTTGGAGCCTATGCTGATGAATAGGAATAGATACAGGAAGAAGTAAGAAAGCTAGATGAAATTGTTGCACTGATTTCCAGAAGAGAAAAGAGAGGTAAGGGTAAGTTTGAGGGAAAATTACCTTTGAAATATTTTTTATGTAACAAGATCAGTCATTTTGCATCTAGATGTCCTATAAGAATTCCAAAGCACAAACCTAAGTTTTTCAAGTCTATGTTCTCAAAGGATAAGGAATTTTATTATGCTAGTGAAGGAATATCTAATGATGAGGATGATAACTTTGATGAAATTGGATTCATTTCTATAAAAGATGATGCACCTATGCATGAGGAAAAAGCATTAGTAGCTCAAGTTAAAAAGAATTTTAAATGGGTCATAGATAGTGGTTGTTCACATCATATGACTGGAGATAGGAATAAGTTTGTGAGCTTGAAGAAACATGATGGTGGTGTTGTCAAAATTGGTTACAATAATCCTAAATTTATTATTGGAGTTGGATCTATTTCTTTGGATGAAAAGAATAACACTGACAATGTGTTACTTGTTGATGGACTTAAGCACAATTTTTTGAGTGTTGGATAGCTAGTAGACAAGGGTTATCAACTGAACTTTATAAATGGAAAGTGTACTATCAAGAGAAAAACATGAAACTTGATAGCATCTAGTACTAAATCCAGAGGTAATGTATTTGAATTAAACACATCTGAAGCTTCTTGTTTTATTGCAAAGGTTGATGACAACTGGTTATGGCATAGAAGATTTTTTCATGTTAATTTTAACAACATTGTGAAGGCAAGTATGACAAAAGCAGTAAGAGATATACCTAAACATTTTAAGCGATCTAACACTATGTGTAGGGAATGTGTTATGGGGAAAGAGACTAGAAGCACCTTCAAGAGAAAATCCTATTTAGCAAAAGGAAAGTTGGATCTGGTGCATACAGATCTATGTGGTCCTATAAGAACAAGATCATACTATGGTGAAAGGTATTTTATACTTTTTGTTGATGAATTTTCTAGAATGATGTGGGTTACATACCTGAGAGAGAAATATGAGGCATTTGAAAAATTCAAAATATTCAAGGCAAAAGTTGAGAATGAATCTGGTTTAAAGATGAAATGTTTGAGATCAGACAGAGGAGGAAAGTTTACATCAGAATTGTCTAATACATATTGTGAAGAAAATGGAATACATAGACAAACTTCATCTCCTAGAACTCCACAACAAAATGGGATAGAAGAGTGAATAAATATAACTATATTAGATGCTGCTAGGAATATGTTGCTGGAAGAAAATGTATCACATGTTCATTGGAGAGAAGCAATTGGCACTGTTGTGTACACATTAAACAAAATTTAGATTAGAGAAGGTACAAATAAAACTCATTATGTATTATGGTTTGATCATACAGTGACTGTGAAATATTTTAGAATATTTGGTAGTAAATGTTATATCAAAAGAGATGATGAGATAGGAAAGTTTGATGCTAGAAGTGATGAAGGAATCTTTCCTTGTTATTCCACTAAAAGTAAAGCATATACATGTTTCAATCTGAGACTAAGGAAACTAATTGAAATCACCAATGTGAGGATAGATGAGAAATTTCAAATTCAGGAAAGAATGTATGATTGTGGTCTGATTATAGAATCAAGAGAAGTTGTTGCTGAAGCTAAAGGACCCTTGATGATTGAGAATGATATTGAAGAAGAAGAACAGGTAGAAGCTACTGAGACATTAAACACTCCAAGGTATGTCAAGAAAAACCATCCTGAAGATAAAATTATTGGTGATGCAAGCAAAGGAATGATGACTAGATCTAAATTAGAGATGAGATCTGCTTGATTTCTCAAGCTGAACCCAAGACTACTGATGAAGCATGTAAAGATGAATCTTGGACTAAAGCCATGAAAGAAGAACTAGAATAGATAAAGAAGAACAATACTTGGGAGTTTCTTCCAAGACCTAAGAACAATAATGTGATTGGCACTAAGTGGGTTTTCAGAAACAAAATGGATGAGGAAGGCATAGTGGTAAGAAACAAGGCTAGAATAGTATGTAAAGGCTGCTCACAACAAGAAGGTATAGACTACGAAGAAACATTTTCACCTATTTCTAGACTAGAAGCTGTGAGACTATTCCTTTCTTATGCTGCACATAAAGACTTCAAAGTGTATCAGATGGATGTGAAATCAAAATTCTTGAATGGTGATCTAGAAGAAGAAGTGTACATTGAGAAACCTGATGGTTTTCCTTTGGCAGATGATGGAAACATGATTTGTAGACTGAAGAAGGCACTGTATGGACTGAAACAAGCACCAAGGGCATGGTATGCGAGTCTAGATAAACATCTACTTCATCTTGGTTTTACTAAAGGTAATGCAAACAATAATCTATATTTAAGAACCGATGAAGGTGGAATCTTAATTATAGAATTTTTTGTTGATGATATCATTTTTGGAGGAAATGATGAAATGAGTAAGAAGTTTGCTAAAGAAATGGAGAATTACTTTGAGATGTCAATGATTGGTGAGATGAAAAATCTTCTTGGTTTTTAAATTAATCAAAGTAAAAATGGCATATTTATATCTCAGACCAAGTACCTTAAGGAAATGTTGAAGAATTTTGGAATGGAAGATTGTAAACCTGTTGGTACACCCATGGTAACAGGGAACAAACTAACTAAAAGTGATGAGACTCAAAGTGTTGGGAAGACTAAGTATATGTCAATGATTTGAGGTCTACAATATTTAACACACACTAGACAAGATATTACCAATGCAGTTGGAATTGTGGCTAGATATAAGGTAGATCCTAAAGAGACACTTTGCTGATGTGAAAAGAATTTTTAGATATCTAAAAGGAACACTAGAGTATGGATTATGGTATGAAAAATCTGATGATTTTACATTGCAGGCTTTTACTGATGCTGATTGGGTAGATAATGTAGATGATAGGAATAACACAAGTGGTAAAGCATTTTTCCTTGTAAAAATGATGGTTTATTCATTGAGAAAGAAGCAGAATAGTATTGCTCAATCTACAGTTGAGTTAGAGTATGTTGCTATTGCAATAAACTATACACAAGTTGTTTGGCTGATACAAATACTGAAGGACATTGAAATAATTTTCAAAGAACCAGTGGTTATCCATTGTGATAACACAAGCACAGTGAATATGTCAAAGAATCTTGTAATACATTCAAATAATAAACACATTTCCATCAAGTATCATTTCTTAAGGGAGAAGGTAGAAGATAGATAGATCAAACTGGGGTATATTAGCACAAAGGAACAGATAGCAGATATATTTACCAAACCTTTGCGAAAATATGCTTTTGAATATCTCAGAGGGATGCTTGGGGTTATGGCCCCTCCCAGTGAAAACTAAATGATGCAGATGTGCAACAGTCCAGTGGATCTCAGAGCCATATCATTCTCTAGACTTGATGTATGGATCTACTCCTTAGGAGGAGTGATCGCATAAAATACTAGAGTACGTTTAGGTGATCTTGCACCTAGCTAATTGGACATAAAGATTTGAAAAATCTACATCTTATAGAAGACTATAGGTGAAATATGGCTCCCTTTTCCATTTCTTCCAAAGGGGGAAGGAATCTATGATAAAATCCCTACTATTTTGGGGAAATTTATGTTGAGGATATTGAGAATATTGTATTGAGAGAGAGTAATTTTGGGTTGATGCATATGGATTTTCCCATATTTTTCTATCATTTCCAAAGGGGGAGATTGTTAGATGATATTAGTTTTGGTTACTGATCATGATGTTGATATTCATGTTTTGTCACTGATGTCAGCATATATTTCTATGGAGAAGATAGACAGACTACTTAACTGGAATGAGTGTACGGACACTGTATGGATGATTCAGAAGGATCAAAGTTGGATTTATGCATAAGGATGTGTCCTGACCTTACTCCTAAGGTCACTTGACATAATGTTACATTCTATGGATGTTACTGTTTATTTGGTGAAGACTAGTTTTTTGGACTGCAACTGTGATTCTAGACATAGCAGGTTTCTTTGTTTCGGGTATATCTTTCTAATTGAGATATTTTAGAACTTGTGAGCTTACTGATGGAAAATTGAGATATTTTAGAGTAATGGGTTGTGTTCAATTGTTGATTGAAGACTGATGATGTCAGTTGTAGTGTGTACTCTGGAGAAGACCTATTTCTTGGCTGATTTCAGACATTTAGCATGTGCAATTAATTATGAGGATGAATTGCAGATCTGGAAGTATATGTAATGAATTTTAAATTTTGTATACTTGTCTTAGATACTATGTGTATCTTAGCAAGGGGATATATAATTATTTTTATGATGGAAAGCCTTAATTGGCCAACCTAATAAATTATGTATTAGGAAAGCTTAATTGGCCGACCTAATAATCTATTGTGTAAGGGTATATATGGAAGATATATTCTTGTGGATAAGTGTGACAGAGAAAAGAAGATAAGGATTGTGTGAAAGCTATGAAGCTTTCTGACTGCTAGATGCAAGAAGGGTTGATACTTCATTGGAACTAATCAATCAAAGACAGTTTCTCGTAGACAGTTCTCTGATTGTGTATTTTCTTTATACACTTGTGTGGATTGTAAATCTTTGATGGTGGCTTTAACCTTCTTTGGGCAGTGTGCCTAGGTAGTGAGCCTACTATTTCCTTTGACTCATAATAGGGTATGTCTCCTAACAAGGACTATGTATTGTAATGTTGTAACAAGCTCCTAACATGGCTAATATCATTTAACAGGGATACTATAGTCTCAGTACATTATTTGTGGGTGTTAATTCCCACCGGGGTTTTACCTTTAAAAAGGTTTCCTCAACAACAAATATTTTTTTTTGGTGTTGTCTATTACTGTGTTATCAATTACCATTGCAAATTTGGTTTATAAAGTATAAAATTTAAAAATCTATATCACAATTGATTCACCCCCCTCTCAGTTGTCTTGTGGACTGTTATTCCTAACAATATGGATTGAACTGTGAGAGTTACTATTGGATCTATGTATTAGTATTTTTTCTAAGCATTTTCTACTCAGTAGTATAGTGGTTTTGAGTGCACTAGATTAGCTTTTCAAAATGTTTTGTAAATAGAGTAGTTGTTGGTGTAGTTTAGTCTATTTTTTGGTTTATGGCTCCCCCGTAGTTCTCCGCCGTGAAAATCATCATGGCCCTAAGGAATATGGTAGGGGAATCAATGGAGGTTGTTTGGGTGGAAGGAGGAGCTCAGAAGAGAAATTTTTCTATTTTTGGCATCATGCCCTAGGCGAGATCAGAGTGCTTGGCTAGGTGCATGACAAAGAGAAGGTGAAGTGCAATTGCAGGGGAAACAATGAGAGCTTAGAACCAAGTGCATTTTCATAGAGGTAGTGATCCTACAGACACCTACAAGTGATATTAGGCATTGGACAATCCATTTAGGTACATTTCTAGGTAGAATTCAAAGGACTACACAATTTAAGGCCAATTAGCCCTATTTTCCATGTAGTTCAGGATTCCACTGTACCTATGACCTAAGAACCTAAGACCACCAAATTCCTAAAGGTCTTGATAAAGGGTATCTGAATGACATGTTAGATTTTAGGTTTGTTTCAAAGTTTTGAGAGTAAAATGGGAAAAACATGATGTTTAGGGCTAGTAGAACAATTAGGCCTATTAGGCCAAAATCATAGTAAATCTTGAACTCAATTTAGATAGCCTTGATGGACCATTCTAATGGATTCATATGGAAGTCAAATAGTTTTTTCAGTGACGAATACACCCCTTGTAGTACTCGTGAACATGTTATGGTGAATTTGCACTTGGATTCATCCAAGGAGGAGTGAAGAGTTAAAGTACCCATAATAATATTTATTCCCCTAGGTGAAGCACAAGAAGACCAACTCATAGATTTGAGTTAGGGTAGTCTTAGGCCAGGAGAGAAAAGACTTGTAAGGTCCTAGGAGTGAGTTTAGGATATATAGAATACTAGGCCAAGTGGAGTCCTAGATAAGTGTTTGTGCAAGAACACCTTTGAGCATCTCTATCAGATTGGTATCAGAGCCAGGTTGATCAGGCTTGTGGTGAATGTTCCAACTAGAAGAATCAGTTGGAGAGTCTACAATGGTGACTAATGTAGAGTTGGCAAAGAAGGTAGATGAGTAAGAAGAAGAGAATATATTTATCAGAGATAGATTGGCACAATTGGAACATAAAGTGGACCAAGTGGAAAAAAAGACTCAAGAAGTGAAGGATAAGGTTGAAGGGAAAGGTAAGGAGATTGTCATAGATGATGAAGTCCTTGAAGATGACTTTTTCATCACTAAGGAACCATTTTTGAAAGAACTAGAGGTTTTAAGTGGCAAGGATCTAGAAGGAGTTCATATCTTTAGTGGAAAGATGGAACCTGAGATAGTCGTAGATTGGATAGAAGTACTAGAGAATCACTTTGAATGTGTTGCAATTACTGAAGCACAAAAGGTTAAAGTTGTTAAGGCTAGAATTAGAGGGTCTGCACTCACTTGGTGGAAATATATCCAAGATGAGAGAGATAAGGAAGGAAATAATCTCATTGCTTCGTGGAAGGCTATGGTTTTAAAAATCAGAGATGCTTATGTACATGAGGATTATGAGATTCAGTTGCACAAAAGAAGACAAAGTCTAAGACACAAAGATTTGGATGTGAACTCTTACACTAAAGAGTTTCAAAGGCTATACATGAGGTCTTTAGTTGTATAAGATGACAAGGTGAATATATCTAGATACCTTAATGGTCTCAAGTGGAATATACAATATGAAATGAGTCTCTTGACTCCTAAAAATATTCAGAAATGCCACAAAATTGTAGTTAAGGTAGAAGTCAAGCTAAGGAAGAAACAAGATTCAAGCACCACCAAAGGTAGAGGAAAAGGAAGAGACAATAGAGGATAGAGAGGTGGATATGGTGGTAGAAGTTCTAAGACAAAGGCTTAAGGATACACCAAACTTATGTTATAAACACTAAGAGGGGTGGTGAATCAGTGTTTATCAATTATCTTTATTTCAGCGACTCGAATCTTAAATCAAATAGATAACAAATGAAGCATAAAATAATAGCACCTAACACAAGATATGATTACGGGGAAACCTTGATTAGAGGAAAACCCCAGTGGGAATTAGTACCCACTAATGATTGTACTAGTCTTATGAACTTGTTAGAGTTCCTTTGCCCTATTAGGAGAAGTCTTTACAATGCAAGTACAATGAACCTATTAGGAGTCTTTACAAAACCCTGTTAAAGGTGAATGGCTCACTACCCAATAGGATGAAGGCTACAACCTTCAGATAATAGATATACACTATATCAAATGTTGAACTGTTGTAATAACACTATTGTCTAATCAGTTCCTTTTATGCGCTTATGCTTTAATCTCTTGAAGACTTCTACTTCAACTAATTTTCTCATATTGATCTTCTGGATATCTTCTCTGCATATTTTTCAACTCTTCCACTTAATACAAAAATGCATGTCAAGTATATATACATGCCTGAATAGACGCGACCAAAAACAAGAATTTAGTCGGCCCAAAAACAACATACAAAATGCTTCCAAATGAATTGCCTTAAGAGTGTTTACATGAGTGTTAAAGAAATAACTATAATAATATTACAATAGGCGCATGGCCATTACAAAATAAAATATTATATGCTAATCTAAAATTTTAAATCGGCCTCATGCTCTGTATTCTAAACTGCTAGTGGAACTTTAACTTGTTGTAACTTCTCTGTACTGTCATACTGTACCATGTGTGTGTTGGTGCCCAAAAATGCTGAATTGGATTTCCTATGGACTTGCCAATCCAATGTTTGTAAAACCAATTGTTTTTGGCCAACTAACGAGAATGATCGATTATGATCCTCTTCCCCTGCACTTCTAGCTCTGCAAGACCAAGGCGCGTGAACCTTTACCTTAACCACTATCTACTGGTTTAAGGCATTTTATAGTAGATAACTTGTGTACAGAATTCAACAGATCTCTCAAGATGGCAAGTAGGCTTGAATAAATCAAATTGTAAGCAATATATCATAAACTGTGAACTGAAATACTTTGAGTAATTGAAAGAATGTTTAGTAGATATGTATGTAAATTGAAATAAAATGATAGATAAGATATCAAAAAACTATAACAATGAATTGAATAACTATAATCCAAATAATGATTAGACCAGTGCCTTATTCTATCATGAGCAATAGATTCAAGATCATTCCAATCTTATGTTCAACCTCAGAGACAGTTTTACAAGAAAACTTATCACTTCAAAGGTGTTATGGAATGTACATGCAACCTAAAACAAATTTAGAGATATTTCAAAAAGGTAATACTTCTCAGATGACAGCCCAATTGACTGGGGCATTAATCAATAGAATTTAACCATGCAAAATAAGAAAACCAATTGAAAATATAGACTATGAATCAAATCAGGAAGCATGCACATCAAACTATCACTTTGAAAAAGTTCTATTGGTTTATCTGAGGGACTAATTATAAAATAATAATGAAACTATTACACATGTGAAAGAAAAAGGACTTATCTTTATTGATTTTGAAAAAATAGTACATCTAGGTCCATGTTATACGTGTTGATTAAAAACTATCCAAATATGTGAAATTTTATTATATTGTATTGTGTTGTCTTTACATTTTACATTGTGTGTGTGTGTGTGTGTGTGTGTGTGTGTGTGTGTGTGTGTGTGTGTGTGTGTGTTTGTGTGTGTGTTTGAATGGATTTCACACCTCCTTAAGGTGAAAAGACACAACCCTTATTATAAAATATTTTTAAAAAACACTAAACTAACTAAAAAATAACTACCTAACTTTCGGGTTTGGCTTTGGTCAAAAATCCAAAACACATTGTGAAAAGATAAGATTTTTGTTGGAGATAGGAAATTTGATTTCCCAAACTGGGTCGGTTTTATATTTTTAAAATTCAACAAGCTTCAACCTTTGTCAGCATCATTTTTGTAGTAGGTTGAAATTCCAACATTTTCTGAAGGCTTTGACTAGTTAGTTCTATTTTGTATCATAAAGCTTCCTTCCTTTAATTTTTTTAGTATGGAGAAACTTGCTTCTTGATAATGGATTGGGACTTCTAAATTCTCAAAATTTAGGGTACCACTAGTGTGTATAGACTAAGATTAATAACAAATCATAAATCTTAAATATAAAGGCGCATAGTCTTACTCGATCATATGCACGTGCGCTAGTGCACTGATCAGATGTATATCTCTGTTTTGTTCTGTTTTCTATACTTAGCCCATTTTATCTTCCAATTTTACTTGAAAAAGCCTCATATGACTTTTTTGGCATAATGACAAGACAAAATTAGTCACATACACTCTGAGTGTCAACTTTCCAACAATCTCCCCCTTTTTTATTAACGACAACAAAGGAATGTGGCTAGCTTACTTAAACTTTGACTTAACAACAAAAACTATAAGTTTGTTGTACTTAATAACTTTGGCTATAAATATCATACTCCTTTTTATACACTACTCCCCCTTTGAAATTAATGATAAAGGTTCCAAAAAATGAAAGACCTAAGTACTTACTCTGAGTACACATCTGGGTAAACAATCTGAAGATTCTTGATGTCTTGTTGCTAGAATGCCTTTAGTGCATCATCCGTCTAAATATGGGCACATAATGCATATGTGAGCTTTCTATTTTTGTCAGATCCATGCAGGGGTCTTGATCATATGTGACAATGGTTGTATCTATTAGTTTGATGTTCTCATTCAATACAACTAAGGAGGGCGCAAGTGTATTTCAAAGTTGGGTCTGCCTAGTCCTTATCTTGCTGATCTCTATCTTGGCTTTTTTCAATCTTTTCTATCTGCCCTTGATAGATTTTTCTATAGATATTGATGTCTTGGGAGGATGTTTCAACTATTTTCCTTATTTTTTCAACCAAGATGTCTACTTCCTCAATCTTCTTGATGTGCTCAGATCTGAATTTGCCTCTATCCATACAATTTGCCATCACCTTCCTGCCTTTTGCTGCTAACTCTTTGAGAATTGTTTGACCAATCTTCAATGAGTTTAGATCTAATTGGAAGTTCTTTATTAGTTCATCTAATCTTTCCTTTTTGTACTTCTCCTCTACAATTTTAGTAGCTGAATCTATTAAACTTGTAAAGTTTTCTTTGAAGCAATTCAAGATGTTATCAACATCATCAACTGAATGAATATTTGCAATTTATTTTCTGTTGGTACTAGGTTATTCAGAATTTTTACTGACTCCAGAAAGAGATGGTTTCTCATAACTTTTTTCTCTTTGACTTTCTCCATGGCTAATACACTTATTTTAATCAGGTCTTCTTCTCCCCATGCATCTAGGTTTGTTGAGTCAGGAGTCAAGCTTGACAACAATGATACTGATGGTTTGATAGATGGAGTGAATATAGAATTTTGAATTTCCATATAATCACTTTTCAGAGTGTGGTTCATTAGGTTCATCCTTTCTCTCTTAATCTTTTCATGTTGTTTCTCTTGCATGAACTTGTTCTTACTACTAAGAAGTATTATTAGTGCATACCTTCTCAGCCTCTTCAGTACTTACAAATGATTCCTCAAACTTATTTAAGTCATTTTCTGAGGCTAACATGGTGATCTTAACATCATTTATCACAATGGTTTCATTTGAATCCTTGACTATATCTGAGGATGATTTAACTTTGGGTGTTGAATCCTGTGGACCTGTCATAGGCACATTAAGAATCTTTGGTTCTTTATCTTAGTTGGGGTGGACTGGAGTCACTTTAGTTGTAGGAATCATTAATGGATACATGTGTCTATCCAAAAAAAATTGCTCAAATTCTCTTTTAGTCTCTTTTCCAACCAAATCATACTCTTTTTTCATAATGTGAAGAGTTCTTGTTTTGGTTCTTAGATGAGGTTTTACCAAATCAAACAGAATTGCCTTCTCATCATGTGAGAAAATAGGGAGAAGATTGTTTAATTTTTTGTCTCTAATCCTCATATCTTCCTCTATTGCTTATCTTTTTAATAGGTCTAGTATGTTCCATAATTTGTCTGGAATGATTGTCTTGAGTTCCAATACTAACCTTTTAAGATTTATCATATGAGAGATAATCATAGAATGTATTTCTGATTTATCTATCTCTTGGTACTGGTCATAAAAATTTGAATGTGAATCTAGTCTTCCTTCATTAATGATCCTTTTTCTTAATACTGTTAGACTAGGTCTAAATCCTACCTTAGGAGGGGCTTGAGTTACTTTTCTCCATGTTGTCCTTGAAGATGGGTGACCTATGGGAACTTGCTTCCTTCTTCTAGTCATTTTGCTTGGTATTGAAGGTGGAGAGGATTCCAGGTCAATAGTAGCTAAGGGTGCAGATGTACCTTCATTAGACTTCTTTTTTTTTTCTTCTGGATATCATCTGATTTCTCTAACTTGACTTCTATAGGTGTTTGTTTAAGCTCTCTTGCAATCTTAGATTTCCTAGCTTTATCTAGGTCTTCTTGTGTGACCCCATGAACTTTTAGGATGTTAGATGTAATGATTGATGCCTTCCTCTTATTATCTACACTGTATAAGACAGAATCAACTTGATTTGTCTTCTCTTTGTATGTGCCCCATCTAGGCTCTTTTGGATCTTTAGGCACAGACAAAAGAACTTGTGCATATCCTTCCAAAACATGTTCTTCATCTTCATAACCAAGTGGGTGGATCCATTTGGCTCTTGGCTCAACTACTTCCATGCAAGTATAGTCAGTTTCCATCATGAAGCATATGGCATCCTTTTACTTTTAAACTATCTTCTCTGGCATTCTGAACCTCTTCTACATTTTGATCCTGAATGTTTTGATCTCCATATCCATAGAGTCCTTTATACTGCTTTCTGATGTAGCCTTTAATGAAATTTGTGACATAGTAGGTTTGCTCTTGTCTAGGTAAAGATTAGAGACTTTACCAACAATGTGGAAGTATAAGTGGATAATCAAAGGCCCAAATCTAAATATTTTTCTCTCATGCTTGATAGCTCTAATGTTCTTAATTATTTGTGCACGTAATAGCTCACAGAGATTATATTGTGTGTTATCTCTTGCCATCCTTATTATTGCCAAAACAGTAGCTGTGGACACACTATTTAGTCTACTTGTGTGCTGAAACTTGTAACCAAGTATCATGGTGAGGAGTTTGATGTCTTATTCCACAATGGGATCAACAGTCATCCTGCACCTATCACTCCTAGAAAAGAAATCCTGCTCAACCTATTTCTTTACATCCTTTCCAGTAGGAAGAATAGTTCCAACCTTGGAGAGTCAATTCATCTCATGAATGAGGTCAACAGTAATGCGGATAGGAACTTCACCAATCCAATACGGATCATCATGAATCCTACTGAGTAGATTTTTAACCCATTCTGGTTCATAGAAATCATGCACATTTGTATACTCAAAATTAGGGTTATCAGTGAGATATGAGTATTCATCCTTGAATGAGTAATCTAGTTTCATCATTGATGCCATGAGCATTGTTATGTTGTTCTCACCCATGTACTCCTTCTTATAGTAAATGTAAGTGTGTGTGTCTTCAACATGCGCGACTCCTACCAGATTCTTGGAGAATTCCCCTTCTACATCATCTACCACAAACTTGAATGGATGATTCCTAAACACATATCTCTTTTTCTCAGAGATGCCAAACAAGTAAAGATAAAAGATCTTTCAGTGACTTATAAAGAGTTACTGTATTTAATGCTTGATGTCGTAACATGGTTTACACTGAGAATTTCAATCTTTTTTTTTTGTCAAAGTACAAGCAATGCATCCATGCATACTTCCTTAATTCATCAAAAAATACATGAATCCATAGGTGCATACTTAAAGGTGAGTATACCAACTTTTTGACCATTTTTCCCAAATCATTTGTAGAGAAATATTTCATATATTTTCTTAATTTTTTGATAAGCATTTTAGAGCCATCAACTTTTAGTTTAACTTCTTCATTTTATTTTTTAGATCTGTCAAGAGCATCAAGGACTACTTCAAGATTATTTTTTAGATGTTTCTCTTTTGTTGAATCCATGATCTCATCAAGTGGTTAAACTTTCTTTCAGAGGACCAGAGCTCTGATACCAATTGTTAGAAACACTCAGAGGGGGGGGTGAATTAGTGTTTATCAATTATATTTATTTCAACAACTTGAATCTTAAATCAAATAGATAAAAAATGAAGCATAACACAATAACACATAACACAAGATATGATTACGGGGAAACCTTGATCAAAGGAAAACCCCAGTGGGAATTAGTACCCACAAATGATTGTAATAGTCTTATGAACTTGTTAGAGTTTCTTTGCCCTGTTAGGAGCACTCTTTACAATGCAAGTACAATGACCCTATTAGGAGTCTTTACAAAACCCTGTTAAAGTTGAATGGCTCACTACAAAAGCTCACTTCCCAATAGGATGAAGGCTACAACCTCTAGATAATAGATATACACTATATAAAAAGATGAACTGTTGTAATGACACTGTTGTCTGATCAGTTCCTTTTATGTGCTGATGCTTTAATCTCTTGAAGACTTCTACTTCATACTAATTTTCTCATACTAATCTTCTGGATATCTTCTCTGTATATTTTTCCACTCTTCCACTTAATACAAAAATGCATATCAAGTATATATACATGCCTAAATAGATGCGACCAAAAAAAGACTTTAGTCGGCCAAAAAACAACATACACAATGCTTCCAAATGAATTGGCTTAAGCATGTTTACATGAGAGTTAAAGAAATAACTAAAATCATATTACAATAGGCGCATGGCCATTACAAAATAAAATATGATACACTAATCCAAAATCTGAAGTTGGCCTCATGCTCTGTATTCTGAACTGCTAGTGGCACTTTAACTTGCTATAACTTCTTCATACTATCATACCATACCATGTGTGTATAGACTAAGATTAATAACATACCATAAAGCTTAAATATAAAGGTGCATAGTCTAACTCAATTGTATGCACATACATTGGTGCATTGATAAGTTGTATATCCCTGTTCTATTATGTTTTCTATACTTAGCCAATTTTATCTTCCAAGTTTACTTGACAAAGCTTCATATGATGTTGTTTCCATAATGACAACACAAAATTCATCATATACACCCTGAGTGTCAACTTTCCAACAAGTTACTGATTAGAAAACATGAAGTTCAAGTAGAGGAAACTCCAATAGAGGAAGGAACTCAAATAACAATTAGGGAGGAAGAAGTAGTGGTAAAGGCATAGGTTCTTACTTTGCAACTATGAAGTATAATTACTACAACCAAATGGCACATCCTTCTTACAGATATCCAAATAAAGGCTCTAATTCCTAGGGAAGTGACTATAGGATTTGAGAGACAAATCCATAGAACCTGAAGAACACCTGCATGCAAGAACCTATTACAGAAGAGAAGCAGGAAGAGGGAAAGAGAAGAACTCAGAAGTTGCTCAGAAAGTGAGAGAGAAATTATAATCTGAATTAATGAAAGAGAAACTACAAAGTTCAACCTATAAAGGTGAAAAAAACCCTAAAATAGGAAAAGATAGGTTGCACATTAATAATTAATATAAATATTAATTATAATGCACCTAAGAGATAACTTAAGTAAACTACAGTAATAAACAACTTCATTAATTAAATCAAAGTGATCTAATTAATAAGTGTAAATAGATAATTACTCTAACACCCCCCGTTAAGTGAAGCTCAAGAGGTAAGCTAACCTAGCACTGCTATGAAAGCAGGAAAAGAGGGTCCTGGTAATAAGGCCTGATCAGGTACCCAAGCACAACCAAATCTCTATAAAGAGGAGAAATAGAGAAAACCACATGGGAAAAACCCTACTCCAAGAAGAGATAGAAGAAAATGCAGAAAAGAATGGCTCAAGAGACTCTCTCAAAACCATAAGTACAATCAAACCCCCCATGAGCAAGGGATGAGACACCAAAGCCCCCCCAGAATGATGGAACCCCTGTAGGACTGATCAAACCAATGGAACTCCAATGTGGAAGAAATAGAGGTATAGAGTAACAAGGAAACCCCTGAAGGAGAGGTGAAACTAGAAGACTGAGCTGGTGCTCAAAGGAGAATGAATGAGACTCCTGGAATGGAATCTTCAATGAAGGTGGGCCAATAGATGGGCTGAATCTGTCAGCTGGGAGGAGATGAATATCCTCAGATATGCCCTCAACAACTGGAGGGGAAGGCTCGATGCAGGGAGTGACCATAACAGGGACTACTGAAGAAGAATCATGCTAAACAAAGGCAGGCACAATAGGAGGAGGAGGTGGAGAAGCCACAACACTGATCTCAAGAGAAACACAAGAGTTTAGGTGACCCGACTTCTTCTCACTAGGCACTCATGAAGTAGGAGAGATATTCTCCAACATAGGAGATGGTGGACCAAAATGGGAGAAGGAGTATAGGCGGGTGGCATGATCAACTATCCCTGTAGCAATAACGTGGCTATTCGCACTATCATGGATGTGTACAAAATCTATAGTGAACTCAATTATCTTCTCTTTCCCACTGTGAGTAATCTGATAAATAGAGAGAAGGTTTGATGACAATGATGGAATACATAGTAGATCATGGAATGCACCACCATCAATGTCAATATAACCTTGACCATACATTGGCATAACAGTGTCATTCCCCATCAAGATGTGTGGGGTAGGAGAGGCCGCAAAAGATGAGAAGGAAGTCTGAGAAGATGCCATATGATGTGAAGCACCATAATCCAGCAACCACCTAGAAGAGGGAGCTATAGAAGATGCACATAAGGCATGACCCTTTCCATTGTCTAACCCATCTGCATGAGATGATGATGAAGAAGACCAGCGAGAAGAGGAAGAAGGAATATAAATGTTTCTCTTATGAAGAAGAGCTGTCAAATCAATAATCTGTTGGGCATATCCATAGACCTTCTTCTGAAAGAATTGAGACTCATCATGATTAAACTTATTGCAATAAGTACACTTGGGTTTTTCTATCTTTGATTTCCCCTTAGGTGAAGGAGGTGGGCCAAAGGAATGCTGAGAAGGAGAATCCTTCCAAGATTCTTTGGATGATGATACCTATTTCTGCTCTAATTTTCGTGGAGATGTGTGAGCAACCAAGGCATGGCTCATAGAACCTAAAGCATCATTCAACTATTGAATCTTTGACTGCTCTTGAGTCAATCAATCACAAAAGGCCATAAATGAAGGCATATTGTGCCTAGGACCCAAGGCATCCATAGTGGAATAGAAAGTGGAGGAGAAAATTTGGAACTCTCAACGAAGCTTTGAGAATATCAGAAAGATACACTCATTATCTGATTTGGTCTTCCCACATCCCTGTAAAAGTGATCGGAGAGAATTGAAATTCATCAAGTAGTCCTCAATGGTGGAAAAACTATCAAGAGACAAGAATGTCAACTCTGCATCAAGTTTAAGTGCCCTGAATGCATTCACTATGAAAAATAGATCTACAAACTTTCTGCAATATGTGCGAGGAGTGGTCAAACCATACAGATGAAATAGGAGGCTTTCTGAAATATGCAGTGTAATCAAACCCATGGCTTCATCCATTTTGTTTCTATGCTGAAGGACCTCAAATGGACGATGCAGAATAAGTTGGTTCTCATATAGACATGATCATAAGCCATGTGACATGAGAAGCCTAGTCATTTGTGCTTTCCAGGTGTGATAATTGTGAGGTGTCAGCCGGGCCACAGAGGGGTCCAACATTGAGAGAAAAAGTAGGTAGAAGTAGAAGGGTCATTTCTAAATTAAAGTAAAAAAATCAAATGCACCCCCCCATAATGTATAATTCTATCCTCCCGTACAGAAAAAAAAAATAATATAAAGAACAAAAAATGAGAAGAAAACATGTAACCAGATGTAGAGATGGAGGAAAAGGAAATTTCCACTTTGATGCCAAAAATGAGAGATCAAACAACTAAATCAAAAATCAAGACTAGCACCATTGCATTTATCTTGGAATCACCTTTCCGACGATATTTCATTTTCCAAAAATAGACACCGTATGCACAAGTTACAATAAAAAAACCAACTGCTTCTCTGAAAAATGAGCTCACTGGAAAAAACCAGAGATGGGAAATAAATTGATGATCAAGTGGCTGTCACTTGTCTATGGCAAAAAAATTTATGGTTGTATGGCCAACAGATGATAGTCTGCAAGAAAATTCACCCAGTGGCTGGAAAATTTTAAAAACTGCCAGAAAAAATTAGTCGACATGTGACGTCACTACTACATCACCTATTGCTGGTGGGTGGTGGTTGGTGGGAGGCTAGCACCAGTGGTAGTGGTGGCTCAGTGGCATGCTGGTGTCTCTCGGGCAGCTCCTAGGAGGTGTTGCGCCAGCGGAGGGCCGGGCGGCGGTAGGAGCAGCATGCCAGCGGGGGCCAGGCACTAGCCGGGCCACGGTGGCACGGGGTCTGGGCTATGGTGGCATGGCAGCACCATGGTGGCTACATGATGGCAGTGCTGGAAAAAATCCCTAAATGATGGTGGAGTCTGTTTTGGCTCAAAGTGCTCCAAAAAATAGAGCCTCCTCCAAAATGAAGGAAAAAACCCAAAAACGCTATGGCTTTCGTCTGCGAATCAGGGCTTCAAGAATCCTCAAACTAGGCAATAGTAGGAAAGCTCTGATACCATGTAGGATTTTAGAGAAAAATCCACAAAAATCAAAGAACACCTGCATTCAAGAACTTGTTACAGAAGAGAAGCAGGAAAGGAAAAGAGAAGAACTCAGAAGTTGCTCAAAAAGTGAGAGTGAAATTATAATCTGAATTAATGAAAGAGAAACTACAAAGTTCAACCTATAAAGGTGAATGAAACCCTAAAATAGGAAAATCTAGGTTGCACATTAATAATTAATATAAATATTAATTATAATGCACCTAAGAGATAGCTTAATTAAACTAGAGTAATAAACAACTTAATTAATTAGATCAAAGTGATCTAATGAATAAGTGTAAATAAATAATTACTCTAACAGTGACAAGAGGGTAAATTATGTTCATGAGGAGTCTAGTGGTTGAAGTAAACACCTTGAGGTACCACTAGATTCAAAATAAATAGAGAACTTGATGGTAAGAAGGACATTAATCAAGGAGCCAATCAAAGAGGAACCTAGTAAAAAAAGGTCACTATTTAGAGTGAAATGCAAAGTGATGGGAAAATTTTATAGATTCATCATAGACTCATGGTCTACTGACAACATAGTGTTTGAGGAGGCAGTGAACAAATTAAAGATGAAGAGAATACCTCATACCAAACCATACAAGGTCACTTGGTTGAACCAAGGACAACATGTCCTTGTCAGTGAACAAGCTTGGGTGGAATTTTCAATTGGAAGATACAAAGACAAGGTGTTGTGTGACATCCTACCTATGGATGCATGTCACCTTCTCCATGGTATTCTATGGAATTTTGACAGATAGGTCATGCATGATGGAGCAAAGAATTCTTATTCTTTGAAGAAAGACAATGTGAGTTACAAGATACAGTCACTGTTAGAGGATGGAAAAATGTAGTCTACATGACCCAATGTTTTTATGGTTAGTGAAAAGGAGTTCATAGAAACCTTATAAGAATGAGAGGGAGTAGGATTTTCACTTGTGTTGAATCCAAAGGAAGAAAGGGTAGACAAGACAATCAAGAAGACAAAGTTTCCTAAGGAAGTGGAAGAGATGTTGCATAGGTATGAAGGCATTATAAGTGATGGACAACCATCAACCCTACCGCCTAAGAGAGCTATTAGTCACCAAATTGAATTTATTCTAGGAGCTACCCTTCCTAATAAGGAAGCCTATAAGTTGACCCCTCAACAAAATGAGTAAATTTCCAAGAAAATCCAAGAATTCCTAAGCCAAGGTCTTATTAGGAAAATCATTAGTCTTTGTGTTTTCCCCATTGTCTTAGCACCTAAAAAGGGAGGAACTTGGAGGCTATATACTAACTAAAGAGCAGTAAATAGGATAACCATTAGGTATAGGTTTCCTATCCCTAGGATAGAAGACCTAATGGACTATCTAGGAGAAGCCAAAGTTTTCAGTAAGATTGACATAAAGAGTCAATACCACCAAAATAGAGTCAATGAGGGAGATGAATGGAAGAAAACCTTCAAAACCATAGAAGGTTTGTATGAATGGCTTGTAATTCCATTTGGGATATCTAATTCCCCATCTACATTCATGAGACTTATGACCAGAGTCCTTAAAGACTGCATTGGAAAATTTGTGGTCATGTATCTAGATGATATACTAATCTATAGCAAGACTAAAGAGGAGCACCTTAGACATCTATAGATTGTTTTCAAGAAGTTGCATGAAGAGGAGATTTTGATAAATTTGGAAAAGTATGAATTCATGAAGCAGGAGTGAGTGTACCTTGGGTTTGTATTGTCTAAGGGAAATCTAAAGATGGATCCAAGAAAAGTGGAAGCAACTCTCAATTTTCCTACTTGAAGGACTGCAATAGAGGTGAGAATATTTCATGGGTTATCCCAATACTATAGGAAGTTTATTAAGAAATTCAGTGCAATTTGTGCTCCGATGTTAGATACTATCAAAGGAGGGATGAAAACCAAATTTGTTTGGAATGAGAAATCTAACCATGGATTTGAATTTTTGAACAAGATTACCACTCAAACAATCATAACACTACCAAGTTTCTAGAGATTATTCATAGTTGAGTGTGATGGTAGTAATATGGCCATTGGTGCAGTCTTGAGCCAAGAGGGAAGACCAGTGACTTTCCACAGTGAAAATCTAAGTGAATCTAAGAAGTACTCTTCTTATGACCTAGAGATGTATGCTCTAGTCCAAGCTCTAAGGAAATGGAGGTACTACTTGCTTCCAACAGAATTTGTAGTCTATTCAGACAATTAGGCACTAAGTTTCCTGAATTCACAAGACAAACTTAGTCATAAACATATGAAGTGGGTAGAGTACATGTAGGCCTGCAATTTCAAGATTAAGCACATGAAGGGACTAAAAAATAAGGTAGAAGATGATTTAAGAAAAAGAACCCTAAATTTACAAGAGATACACCTATAGAGAATGGGTATTGAGAGCTGCAAAGACCTATATGAAGAAGATGAAGACTTTGCACATATCTATAAAGTATGTCAAGAATACAAGAATCATTTTCTTAGTGAGATCTATTAATATACTTTGAAAAGTGGTCTATTCTTTAAAGGAAGTCAGTTATGTGTTCCTAGAGGGTCAATTAGATAAAATTTGTTACAAAAGAAGCACAAGGGTGTACTTAGCTGGCATTTTGGTGTCAATAAGACCCAAGAGTTAGTGTAGAGGTTCTACTATTGGCCTAAAATGAATTTGAATATTAGGAAGTATGTATAAAATTGTGTTGTATGACAGAAAGGAAAGGGTACATATTCCAATACTGGCCTTTACCAACCTCTTCCCATTACTAGTAGACCATGGGAATGCTTGAGCATGGATTTTGTGGTGGGATTGCCAAAGACCAAACAGGGAATAAATAGCATCTATGTTATTGTAGATAGATTCAGTAAGATGGCACATGTTGTCCCATGCAAGACGGTGCATGATGCTTTCTACATAGCACATTTATTATTCAAGGAAGTAGTAATGATACATGGATTACCATTGATTATAGTCTCTGACGAACATACTAAGTTTATGAGTTACTTTTGGAAAACTTTGTGACATAAGTTGGGAACTAACCTGTCTTTTGGGTCTGCATATCACCCTCAGGCAGATGGCCAACAAAAGTGGTCAACATGAGCCTTGCAAACATATTGAGATGTTTTACAAAGGAGTATGGTCAGACTTGGGATCAACTCGTAGGATAGGGAGAGTATGCCTATAATGATACTATGCACAAGACTACTGATAAGAGTCCTTTTGATATAGTTTATGCACTACACCCTAGAAGAATATTTAAGCTCAAAGATCTAAAGGATTGAGCCAAGGGTAGTGGTTATGCTGAGGAATTTGCACACTCCATGAAAGAGGTGCATGTAATAGTGAGAGAAACTCTACAAGAGAACATTGCAAAGATCAAGGAGAAGGTGGATGAAAGAAAGAAAGATGTTCAATTTTAGGTAGGAGATATGGTGATGGTTCATTTGAACAAAGGTAGAATACAGATGGGAGTATCACATAAGTTGCAAATGATGAGATTAGGACCATGTACCATTCTGGCTAAATATGGAAATAATGCATATAGGGTAGAGATCCCTAAGGACATTGGTTTATCTCCAATATTCAATGTTCCAAACCTTGTCCTTTACAAGGGTCCCATTCCAGATCCATACCACAGCCTTAAACAGTTCATAAAAGAGGTAGAAGACTTGGACTTTACCCCTATACCACCTAAGAAGGTAAAGAAGATAATTGACTCCAAGACCAACAACAAGACCAGACATAGAACTTATTATGACCATTTGACTAAATGGCATGGAAAATAAGATGAAGAGGCCACCTGGATCAAGGAGACTCAATTAAAGAAGTTGGGAGTGGATTTCAACTTACTCAATCCAAGGGTGGATTGGAGTATTTTTATTTGGGGAGGATGGTGCAGGAGCACCTAAGAAAATCCCTAAGATTAGTTACAATTTTGGCTTGTACTAACCTTATCCAAGTTTGTGGTGCTTAATTTGACCTTAGAAGGTCTTTCTTGTGTTTTCCTAGGGTGGATTAAACTAGGCTCAATCCAACCTAGATTTTTAATGCTTTTCTAGTTGATAGTTCTAGATTAGGTCTAAGATGGGAAAATAGATTTAAATATGTCTAAAATTATTTAAGTCATGGGAAGGGTTATAATTATTCCTAAAATGGTTCCAAATATGTTTCTACACCATTCTAGGTCGATTAGATACCCTTAGCAATAATTATACAAGAAGATAGAAAGTCATCACAATGTTGCTTGACAACATTTTTGCAACTTTTAATGTTGCATGACAACATTTGTACAATTTGATTCCTTCTGAGGTAACAACATGGGTAGTTTCCATAATGGCCTATAATCATGGGTATAGCATACTAAGGAAAAAAGGATCCCATTTCCTGAGGTATGCAGAAGATAAATGTAATTATTTTGAAGTGAATGAAACCTTAGAGTTTTGTTTTACAGTGACAGTCGACTTGCATTGAGTTTAAGTGTGATTATATGGATTGAACTATGAGATTTAGTGTTGGATCTATGTAGTAGGAATTTTTTGAATCATTTTCTTCTTAGTAGTGTAGAGATTTTGAGTTCATAATATTATCTTTTCAAATTGTTTTATAAATAGAGTAGTTTCTCGTGTAGTTTAGTATGTTTTTGGGTTATGGCTCCCCAATAGTTCTCCACAATGGAAATCATCTCAGACCTGAGGAATATGGTAGGGGGGTCATTCAAGGTTTTTTTGGGAAGGAGGATCTCAGAAGAGCAATATTTCTATTTTTTTCACCATGTCCTAGGCGAGATCACAGTCCCCATGCTAGGTGCATGACAGAGAGAAAGTGAAGTGCAATTGTAGGGGAAAGAGTAAGAGCTTAGAACCAAGTGTGGTTTCACAAAGGTAGTGGTCCTAAAAACACCTACAAGTGAGATTAGGAATTGGCCAATCTATTTAGGTATATTTATAGGTAGAAATCAGAGGACTGCACAATTTAAGACCAATTAGCCCTATTTGCCCTATATTTGAGGATTCCACTATACGAATGACCTAGGAACTTAAGACCACCAAAATCCTAAAGGTCTTTATAAAGGTTAAATGAATGTCAAGTTATTTTTTAGGTTTTTTTGGAATTTTTGAGAGTAAATTGAGGAAAACACCCTGTTTAGGGCTAGTAGACCAATTAGGCATATTAGGCCAAAAGCATAGTCAATCTTGAACTCGATTGAGAAAGCCTTGATGGCACATTATAATGGAGTCATATGGAAGTAAAATAGTTGTTTCAGTGATGGATACAACCCCTACAGTATTTGTGAAGATTTTATGGTGAATTTTCACTTGGAGTCATCCGAGGAGGAATGAAGAGTTGAAGTACCCTTAATGACAGTTATTCCCCAAGGTGAAGCACAAGAAGAAAAACTCATAGAGTCTAGTTAGGGTAGTCTTAGGTGAGGAGAGAAAATAATTTTAAGGTCCTAGGAATGAGTTTAGGATGTAGAGAAGACTAGGACAAGTGGATTCCTAGATAAGTGTTTGTGGAACCACACCTTGGAGCATATCTATCAGATTGGTATCAGAGCTAGGTTGATTAGGCTTGTGGTGCATGTTCCAACCAGTAGAGTCAGTAGGAGAGTCTACAATGGTGAACAATGTAGAGTTGGAAAATAAGGTAGATGAGTAAGAAGAAGCGAATAAAGTGAAGGAGAAGGTTGAAGGGAAAGGTAAGGATATTTTTCGTAGATGATGAAGTCCCTAAATTTTACCCTATCCTCACTGAGGAAACATTCTTGAAAGAAATAAAGGATTTAAGTGGCAAGTCTCTAGAAGGAGTTCTTATCTTTAGTGGAAAGATGGAACGTGAGATAGTCCTAGATTGGATAGAAGGACTAGAGAATCACTTTGAATGTGATGCCATTACTAAAGCACAAAATGTTAAAGTTGCTAAGGAAAGACTTAGAGGGTCTGTACTCACTTGGTGGAAATTCATCCAAGATGAGAGAGATAAGGAAGGAAAGAATCCGATTGCTACATGTAAGGCTATGGTTGCAAAAATTAGAGATTCTTATGTACTAGAGCATTATGAGATTTAGGTGCACAAAAGATTATAGAGTCTAAGACATAAAGATTTTGATGTGAACTCTTACACTTAAGAGTTTCAATGGATATCTATAAGGTCTCGAGTTGCAGAAGATGAGAAGGTGAAGGTACCTAGATACCTTAATGGTCTCAAGTGGACTATACAAGATGAAAAGAGTCTCTTTACTCCTGATACTATTTAGAAATGCCACAAAATTTTAGTAAATGTATAAGAGAAGCTAATGAAGAAATAAGATTCAAGTACCATAAAAGGTAGAGGAAAAGGAGGAGACAATAGAGGACAGAGAGTTGGATATATTGGTAGAGATTCTGAGAGAAAGGCTCAAGGAGAGGAAAAACTTACTGAGCATCAAGAAGGAAGTTCAAGTAGCAGCAACTCCAATAGAGGAAGGAAATCTAATAAAAATTGGAGAGGAGGAAATAGTGGTCAAGGAAGAGGTTCTTACTTTGTAACTATGAAGTGTTACCACTGCAACCAAATTGGACATCCTGCATATAGATATGCTGAGAAAGGCTCTACTTCCCAAGGAATTGACAAGAGGGTAAACTATGTTCATGAGAATTATAGTTGTGGAGTTAAACACCCTGAGGTACCCCTAGAGTCAGAAGAAGGAGAGAACTTGATGATGAGAAGAACATTAATCAAGGAGCTAGTCAAAGAGGAACCTACTCAAAGAAGGTCACTGTTTAGAGTGAAATGCAAGATGATGGGAAAATTTTGTAGAGTCATCATAGATTCAAGGTCTAGTGATAACATAGTGTCAAAGGAGACAGTCAACAAACTGAAGATGAAGAGAATACCCCATATCAACCCATACAAGGTCACTTGTTTGAACAAAGGACAACATGTCCTTGTCAATGAACAAGCTTGGGTGGTATTTTCAATTGGAAGATATGAAGACAAGGTGTTGTGTGATGTCCTACCTATGGATGCATGTGACCTACTCCTTGGTAGTCCATAGAAATTTGACAGACATGCCATTCATGATGGAGCAAATAATTCTTATTCTTTTAAAAAAAGACAATGTGACTTACAAGATACAGTCACTATTAGAGGATGGAGAAATATAGTCTACAAGCCCCAATGTTCTTATGGTTGATGAAAAGGAGTTCATAGAAGCCTTAGAAGAAGGAGAGGGATTAGGATTTGAACTTGTGTTGAAGCCAAAGGGAGAAAGGGTAGACAAGGCAATCAAGAAGTTAGAGTTGCCTAAGGAAGTGTAGGAGATGTTGTAGAGGTATGAGGGCATTGTAAGTGAAGGAAAACCATTAACCCTACCCCCTAAAAGAGTTTTTAGTCACCAAATTGACTTTATTATAGGAGCTACACTTCCTAATAAGGAAGCCTATAAGATGACCCCTCAACAAAATGAGGAAATTGCCAAGAAAATCAAAGAAATCCTAAGCCAACGTCTTATTAGGAAAAGCATTAGTCCCTGTGTTGTACTTACTATCTTAGCACCTAAAAAGGGAGGAACTTGGAGGCTATGTACTAACTCAAGAAAAATAAACAGGATAAACATTAGGGATTTACTTCCTATCCCTAGGATATAATACCTAATGGACTGTCTAGGAGAAGCCAAATTTGTCACTAAGATTGACTTAAAGAGTGCATACCACCAAATAAGAGTCAATGAGGGAGATCAATGTAATATTTCCTTCAAAATGATATAAGGTTTGTATGAATGGCTTGTAATGCCATTTGGGCTATCTAATGTCCCATCTACATTCATGCAAGTTATGAACAGAGTCCTTAAACACTACATTGGCAAATTTATGGTAGTGTATCTAGATGATATACTAATCTATAACAAGACTAAAGAGGAGCATCTTAGACATCTACATATTGTTTTCAAGAAGTTGCATGAAGAGGATCTAATTCTAAATTTGGAAAAGTGTGAATTCAAGAAGCAGGAGATAGTGTACCTTGGGTTTGTATTGTCTCAAGCCAATCTAAAGATGGATCCAAGAAAAGTGGAAGCAATTATCAATTGGACTACTCGAAGGACTGCAATAGAGGTGAGAATGTTTCATGGGTTAGCCCAATACTATAGGAAGTTTATTTAGAAATTCAATGCTATTAGTGCTCCTATGTTAGATACTATCAAAGGAGGGATGACAACCAATTTTTTTTTTGGAATAAGCAAGCTAACTATGGATTTGCATTGTTGAAGAATATTTTCACTCAACCAATCCTAACACTACCAAATTTTTAGAGATTATGCACATTTGAGTATGATGCTAGTAATGTGTCCATTGGTGTTGTCTTGAGCCAAGAGGGAAGACCAGTGGCTTTCCACAGTGAAAAGATAAGTGAAGCTAAGAAGAAGTACTCTTCTTATGACCTAGAGATGTATTATCTAGTCCAATCCTTAAGGAAAAGGAGGCACTACTTTCTTCCAAAGTAATTTGTACTCAATTTAGACAATCAGGCACTAAGTTTTCTGGATTCACAAGACAAACTCAGTCATAAACATATGAAGTGGGTAGAGTACCTGCAGGCCTACACTTTCAAAATTAAGCACATGAAGGGAGTATAGAATAATGTAGAAGATGCTTGAAGAATAAAATTCATGGTTGTACAAGAGATACACCTATAGAGCATGGGTATTGAGAGCTTCAGTGACCTATATGCAGAACATGAAGACTTTGCAAACATCTATAAGGTATGTCAAGAATACAAGAATTATTTTTATTGTGAATTCTTTGAATATACTTTGCAAAGTGATCTATTATTTAAAGGAATTCAGTTATGTGTTCCTAAAGGGTCAATTAGAGAAAATATGATACAAGAGAAGCACAATGGTGCACTTAATTGGCATTTTGGTGTCAATAAGAGCCAAGAGTTAGTGCATAGGTTCTACTTTTGGCCTAAAATGTATTTGAAAATTATGAAGTACGTAGAAAGTTGTGTTGTATGTTAGAAAGAAAATGGTACATCATCCAATGAAGGCCTTTACCAACCTCTTCCCATTCATAGTAGACCATGGGAATAATTGAGCATGGATTTTGTGGTGGGATTGCCAAATACCAAACAGGGAATGTATAACATCTATGTTATTGTAGATAGATTCAGTAAGATGGCACATTTTTTCCCATGTAATTTATTGCATGATGCTTTCCAAAAAGAAAATTTATTCTTCAAGGAAGTGGTAAGGATACATCAATTACCATTGATTATAGTCTCTGACAGAGATACAAAGTTTATGAGTCACTTTTGGAAAACTTTGTGACATAAGTTGGGAAATAGCCTATCTTTTGAGCTTGCATATCACCGTCAGACAGATGGCCAAATAGAAGTGGTCAATAGGAGCCTTAAAAACATAGTGAGGTGTCTTAGAAAGGATTATAGTCAGACTTGGGATCAACTCCTAGGACAGATAGAGTATGCCTATAATTATATTGTGAACAAGATGACTGGTAAGAGTCCTTTTGAGATAGTTTATGGACTACACCCTAGAGGCATATTTGAGCTCATACATCTAAATAATCAATCCAAGGGTATTTTTATGCTGATAAATTTTCACACTCCATGAAAGAGGTGCATGAAATAGTGAGACAAACTCTACACAAGAACATTGCAAAGATCAAGCAGAAGGTGGATGAAAGAAAGAAAGATGTGCAATTTTAGGTAGGAGATTTGGTCATGGTTCATTTGACCAAATGTATACTATGGAATGGAGTACCACATAAGTTTCAAATGAGGACATTGGTTTATCTCTAATCTTCAATGTTGCAGACCAGGTCCTTTACAAGGGTCCCACTCAAGATCTAGACCATAGCCTTAAAAAGGTCATAAAAGATGTAAAAGACATGAACTTGACCCCTATACCACCTAAGAAGGAAGAGAAGATACTTGACTCCAGGGACTACAAGAAGACCAAACATAGAAGTTATTATGAGAGTTTGATTAAATGTCATGAAAAATAATATGCAAATACGAGTCAGATCAAGGAGACCAAATTCAAGAAGTTGGAAGTGGATTCCAACTTACTCAATCCAAGGGTGAATTGAAGTCTTTTCATTTGGGGAGGATGGTCTAGGAGCACCTAGGAAAATCCCTAAGACTAGTTACAATTTTGGCTTGTACTGACCTTAGCCTAGTTAGTAGTTTTTAATTTCACTTTAGAAGGTCTTTCTTGTGTGTTCCTAGGGTGGATTAGACTAGGCTGAATCCAACCTAGATGTTTAATGATTTTCTAGTTGATAAATCTAGATTAGGCCTAAGATAGGAAAATGGGTTTAAATATGTCTAAAAGCCTCTAAGGCATGGGAAGGGTAATAATTATACCTAAAATGGTTCCTAAGATGTTTCTACACCATTCTACTTTGATTAGAGACCCTTAACAATAATTATGCAAAAAAGATGTAAAGTTGTCACAATGTTGCTTGACAACATTTTTGCAACTTTTAAAGTTGCATGACAACATTTGTAGAATTTGATTCCTTTCAAGATAACAACATGGGTGGTTTCCATAATGGCCTAGAATCATGGGAGTGACATATTAAGACAAAAATGATCCATTTTCCTAAGGTATGTCGAAGAGAAATGATTTTTTTTGGAAGTGAATGAAAGCTCAGAGTTCTATTTTATAGTGACAGTCGACTTGCATTATGGATTGAACTGTGAGAGTTAGTGTTGGATCTGTATAGTAGGAGTTTTTCTAAGCATTTTTTTCTTAGTAGTGCAGTGGTTTTGAGTTCATTAGATTAGCTATTAAAATGTTTTTGTAAATAGAGTAGTTGCTGGTGTAGTTTAGTCTATTTTTGGGTTTATGGATCCCCCATAGTTCTCCACTATTAAAATCATCAAGGGCTTGAGAAATATGGTAGGGGAATCATTGGAGGTTGTTTGTGTGGAAGGAGGAGCTCAAAAGAGAAAACTTTCTATTTTTTGCTTCATGCCCTAGGCGAGATCAGAGTTCCTAACTAGGTTCATGACAAAGAGAAAGTGAAGTGCAATTGCAGGCAAAAGAGTAAGAGCTTAGAAGCAAGTGTGGCTTCAGAGAGGTAGCGGTCATGCATACACCTAAAAGTGAGATTAGGCATTAGCCAATCAATTTAGGTATATTTCTAGTTAGAAATCAGAGGACAACATAATTTAAGCCCAATTAACCCTATTTACTCTACATTTCAGGATTCCACTGTATGGATAACCTAGGAACCTAAGACCACAAAAATCCTAAAGGTCTTGATAAAATGGAATCTTTATTTTAGGTTAGCTTTTAGGGTTGTTTGAAAGTTTTGAGATTAAGTTGGGAAAAATACCTTGTTTGGGGCTAGTAGACCAATTAGGCCTATTAGACCAAAAGCATAGTTAATCTTGAATTGGATTGAGAAAGCCTTGATGGCGATTTCTAATGGAGTTGTATGGAAGTCAAATAGTTGTTTTAGTGATAGATACACCCCCTACAATACTCTTGAAGATGTTATGGTGAATTTTCACTTGGATTTATCTAATGAGGAGTGAAGAGTTGAAGTACCCTTAACGATAGTTATTCCCCAAGGTGAAGCATAAGAAGACCAACTCATAGAGTTGAGTTAGGGTAGTGTTAGGCCAGAAAAGAAAAGACTAGTAATTTCCTAGGAGTGATTTTAGGATCTAGAGAAGACTAGGACAAGTGGAGCCCTAGATAAGTGTTTGTTCAAGCACACCTTGGAGCATCTCTATTAGCGAACCACCTTATCATATCTTCTGATGTATTGTTAATATATGATATTTCTCCTTATGGCTCCAAATCATTATGTACCTGAATCTTATCCTTTATTTATTTTCTCCTTTGAAGAGGTACCTAACATTATTGTCATTATTAAAATTCATGTTATATCATATGAAATATTGTTATTTCACTCATAGTTTGATATCACCATATGAATAGCACGAAAGTCCCTTCACTGATTGATTCTATGGCTAGAAAATTTTAAACGCACCGCCTACTGACTTTTATATGAGACAAACCTACCATGTTATTTTATAGTATCCATCTCACTTTTAAATATCATGTATTGAATCTATGTTTCTATTGTTATTGAATATTCTATGAATGTATGCTGATTTGATCTATCATTCCTACTCCATGCTTTCTTTCCCATTGCTGCAAATAAGCTAGAATATCTTGCAACAAAGATACCTTGTCCCTTCCATATCTCATCTATATGTACATACTTCTCATCATGTTCATCTCAACCCTTGTGGGAGCCCAAATGATTCCACATGGTGTCAAGTATATACACGTCCCTGTATCTACACATGACACACCCATTATTAGTACAAAATCATTTAATTTAATTCATTGATATTTTCTTTATAAACTTATGTATGTATAGTAGGAAGAAATAAGGATATGCTATGAGATCTTTCAATTCTCATTTCTGACAATTGACTCCCGTCCTTTATATTATTTTACAAGTGTACATCAAGGATGTGGGAATCAAGCTCTCCTTCTACACAAAGTCCTCAATTATTAGGAAATGGAGGATCTCATCCTTACTCTTACTCTTATTTCTATTCATTCTAAAATATCTTTCATTTATGTTATCATAGTAGCCACTGCTTGTGTGGAAAGCTTCTATGAATGTTGTGCATCTTCAGATTGCAAATACATTATTCATTCTACTTTGGTATCAAATCTTATGATACTCAAATGTAAACAATTATGAATGATAAAATGAAAAGATTCCTTTTTGTACTTCTTTTCGGCATTCTTTCTGCACTTTTGAAATCAGTATAATTATAGACCTAAAAGTTTAAGTTTTAAAATGAACACAATGTACCCTCACTTGTTTTAACAACTACCCAACTCTACCGATTTGAGTTGGATGCAAACATTGGTAATATTTTTGGCAACCTCTTAGGGGTGTTTTCCTACTAAATATAATAGGACCAGTATCTTTATGCAATCCATTGGGCTCAAAGTTACTTGAAATTTAACTTTGAAATAAAAGAAACCTCCCCAAACAAAAATAAAACAAACTAAACCCACCTGCTGAAAAACTTAAAAATTGTGCATCAAAGCACTTGGAGAAAGAAAAATGCAACTGGAAGAAAAATTTCTATACTTCAAAGTGATCATATGGACCATGGGTTATGATATTGGGAAGCGGATTACAATCCATGCCTGATGTGATGATCAATGGTTAATATCAATATGATGTTCTTCATAAACAAAAATGAAAAGAAACTTAATTGTAGAATGAAACTTGAACATCAATGTTAATTGCATGATCTTTACATGAACATGATACTTATGATATGATGCATCAGAATGTATCCATATCTCATGTGATGGGTATAATGTTCATGCCTCTATTTTGTAGTTGAGATGTCTATTTCTGTTTCATTGTACCACACTGAAACAAACTAATTGCAACTACTAACTAAAATTTAAAACTACCTTCTTTTATTACCATAATCAAATGATGGATCTATACATTATTTATAGCAGTGAACATTGAGGGGTTCTCTTTTATGTATGATGTATGTTTCTTTGATTTGATAACGGAAAAATCAGAAGCACTAACTGCAACTAAGTAAAAGAAAACTATCTATCTTAAAGCACTTTTTTCTGAAAATGAAAATACCTCAAAAGTGGTGCTTGAGGTGTATCCCATTGATTGGGATAGGAATTCTTCTCCTTCCATAGTTGAAAGCTTAAAGGTATTATGAGATTTGCATCCTGAAATCACAAATGGGCAACTCTAGATGGCATTAAATTCGGTGTTCTTTCCAGGCCTACTATTGAACTAATCCCATTTGAGTACTAAATCACCTTCATTAAGGGACAAAATTTCTTGTCAAATGTCTTCTTCATCTTATCACACTGTTTATCCAAATCAGAAAATTCTTTTTTCTTATTTCTTCAAGTTCAATTAATTTGTCCTATATAACCTGTATTGGCTCTTCTTCTAACAACTGCAATTCTTTGATGAAACTAATAATTCATAAAACAATAGACACTAGAAGTATAGCTTCTAGGCCATAAATAAGAGGGAATGGTGAATTACCTACCAAAATATTTGGGGTAACTTTTTCAGCCCATAAAGATATCTTGAGATTTTTGTTCTAATCTTATTGATTATCTTCAATAGTGCTCTTAATGATGTGAATCAGATTTTTGTTGGACGATTCAACTTGTCAATTATCTTGTAGGTAGTAATTGGATGAGGTACTAAGAAAAATATTATGATTTACACTCCATTCTATTACACTCACATTTACAAAGGCCAATGTAATATATTATGATTCACAACCCAATTCATTATAGTATATCAAATATATAGTCAAGTGGAAGGACAGTCCAACTAAAGATTCATCATGTATATCTCAGGCTGAGGTAGACCTATTTAGTTTTCCCTTCACCCTAGAAAAGTGAGGATCAGCTTGGGATCTAAGAAATCTTAGGTCGAAAAAAATATTTACTTTCAATTGTTAGTCTGTTTGCTTCAAGTCTCATGATACAAATGTACATGTTAGACTGTTGGTTATGGTTGTGGCTATATGTTCAAGACTTTGTGTTGGAATATTTTCTATTATGAAACCTCTTTTGGTTTCATCACATGAGAAATATTGCTATTTCTTTGTGAGACTATACTATTCTTATAGGTTACAAGTCAGAGGTTAGGTTTTTGATTATTTTCCTGATCATCTGATTGGTTTTTCAAAGCTCAGTCATAACACCTCAGTGTTATGTTTGAGGCTTATTTGTATGATCACACCCCTTATTATTATTATTATTATTATTATTATTATTATTATTATTATTATTATTGTTATTATTATTATTATTATTATTATTATTATTATTATTATTATTATTATTATTATTATTATTATTATTATTATTATTATTATTATTATTTGAGGTTGATCTAGCTATTCTTGGTTACTAACCTAATTATTGTAACATGTTTTCTTATTCTTAGAAGATGTGATCTTTACTAGGTCAACTAATGATTGTAATTGCTATTTAAGCTTGTGGACTTGTTCTTAGGGGATAAGTTAGTTTTCAAAATATTATCTAGCTTAGCTTGGGTAGGGTTCGCAAGAGATTTCTGATCTAATCAAACATGCATGTCTTTCATATGAGACTGTATATTGCAGATCTATTATCGTTGAGTCACTGATCCTAATGAGAGGTTGACCTCTCATTTTCTCATTGTTGGCTTATTGTTCTTGCTATTTTTATTGTGTTTTATTGTTGACAAGGATTAGGCTGATCATTTTTGGGTTTCTCCGTCGTTGAATGCATCAATAATGATTATACAACATGTACAACAAAGGTAAAGGGTGATAAAGTGATAAGACCACAAAAGGTGAATCACCCACCTAAGGTAGAAAAGTTAATCCACAATAAGTGGGTATAATAAAATAGTAGCATAATAAATCCACATTATGTAAAAAATCTTTAACTATACTCCTATGTAATATCCTAAGTAACCTTAAGTAAAGTATAAAATTAGTACCTAGGTGATAATTAACCAAAGTAAAATACCTTACACTGGAAAATATTTTTTATTCTCATATATAAATTTTTTTAAATGTAAGTTCTATCATAATAGGTATCTCCTTTTATTATGTTCAAAAAAGAAATTATATAATAGTAAGAGGCTAATAATCATAGAAAAAGCCTATTTTAGCACCAATTTTCATCATGTGATCTATAGCCACTTGGAATAAAAATCCACTATTTATATTCTTGAACTCTTGAAACTCCCCAAGATTATAGTGTTTATCCACACCTTTTAACAAACCCCATCTTTTCTTCATTTTCTTCTTCCCTTCAAAATTAAGATCCTTAATATCCAACCTAATTATGGATTCAAGTACCATTATAGCCCCTTCATGGTTCTACACACCTCATCAAGATTGTCCCTTTTGATTTTCTCATCTTCCACTCTAACACCCAACAAATTATAGCCCAAGACCTAGAAAATGTATGAGTAAAATTCTCATATACCACCTTGTCATGTATGTGTGTAGTGTCCCATGTGTCTACTCCCACATCCTTCACTACACTCATCATAGCCTCATCATCCCAATACTAAAATAATTTCTCAATCTAATTCCTTCTAGGTGTCATTCTCATAATCAAGATAAGGTCGAAACTAGTCTACGATGTTTCTTCCTTCTCTCTTCTTTTGTTTTCCTTCACTAATACATTTGGGGTGAAATTGTGATGACAATTTGCGACGAAAGCCAAATGTATTGTGATTTTGGATTTTTTTTTCAATTATAACCCAAAAATGTCGTAATTGCGACTACAATGAAGACTAACGTCACAATAGCGACATTAACGGGATATAAGAAAAAAAAGAAAAAGAAAATGTTGGTCATTTAGCACCAAAAGGGGATTTTGCATCCGTTGTCCGTCGAGGAGTTTTCTACGGCCAGGTCTTTGAACTAAAGCATCCAATATTTGTGCGTAGGAAGAGAAGAAGTCTAGGTATTCGCTTCAAATTTACATTGTTTGGAGAGTCAAAAATGACTACAAACTTTGCAAACATCATTCTCCTTCAAGTTTGGCATAAAAAATGCCTTGGTTGGGCTTTGTTTTCAGCATTGCAAGCTCAAAATACATCCTTAATAAAAACAGTAACTAGCTAAGAGAAATACGCACTTTGTTTAAGAGAATGCAATCACAAAATGTTTGAGATTTTCCCTAAGTCAGGGTTTTAATCTTTGTTTGCAAGGCATTTTGATTTATAAAAGAATGTTAAAACAGGTAGTC
>MU227299.1:2869725-2929492 GCA_018584345.1 Thuja plicata
ACCATTGGATTGGTGGAAAGTATGGCATCCTCGTCGATTTTTTAGTCCATTGGTCAAAATTTTGACCAAGCATTGGTGGAAGCATTAGTCAAAATTTCAACCATTATAAAAAAAATGATGGCGATCCTCGCAATTTTAAGCCTGAGCTATAGTTGAAATTTTGACCTGTGTTTTGGTTGAAATTTTGACAAATAATAAATACGTCAAAAATTTGACAAAAAAAGAACGACAAAAGTTTTGGTCGTAAATTTGACCAATTACTGTCAAAATTTTGACCAATTTTCATCAAAATTTGAAGTCAAATTTACTAGTGCTTGTTTTTTCTTCTGACTATGAATTTCCTTTATATGGAATTTCACTTCCCTCCTCATCTGTTCCCACATACAATGTCTTCCCTATAGAATCAAACTAAAATGTTCAAATACCAAAAATGCCCCATGAACTATTAAGGATCAAACTTCATTTCATCTCTACCTTGACCATGAGCATATCGTGAACTATCCTTGGCAATTATTAACTGCCAAATTGGCCATATATCTACCACAACAAACAAAAATCTATTCACTCCATCAACATCAATGAAAATTCATTCCTCACAGAAATTGCTTGAATAGTAAAATTGACCATCATATCCTTATATGTCTCTACCTTACTATTAATTAAGATAACAACACATTGGTTCTTTCCCCTCTTTAATTTTCATGTGTATTTTTAAATCACTTCTCATCATTTTTCCCTTAACGATTCATCTTCTAAAGTATTACTAAGGCAAATCCATCTAGTGGGATTAGAATCAATTAATTCAATGTCATCTTGTCTCACCCATAAATTTGATAATAGGTTCATGCACCTTTTAGTCTCTCTATATATATTAGGTAGAGAAATTATCGAGACTTCTCAAAGTCTCAAAAATACTTTTGAGCCACATACATAGTTCCCAATCAACTATTTTTTCTTTATCGCATTTATACAAATCAATGAATCACCCTTTATATCAATATTCATCCTAACCCTTTTGTTTTCACAATTCTAGTCCTTTGGAAAAATAAACATTTTTACCTCATTGTTAATTGTAATACCTAATTTCCTAGATAACACTCCAATACATAATTCATTTGTTTTCTTTATTATATACCCATTACTAGCTAGGCTTGGATTACCATTGGATTACCTCTCAAAGCTTAGCTTAAACCTACCCCTCAATGGAGTATTCCACTTATCCTCTTTTCTTTTATTTACTTTACTATTTAGTCTCCTATTCAGAGGTCTACGATCAATCCATCTACTTTGAATTTTATTAACTAACCTAGTGAAACAAGTGTACAATCTTGGAGATAATTTCTTGTTAGTGATAGGGTGTGAATCCCAATGGGTTTTATTATATTTTTCCTCACATTGTTGATGGATCTTCAAATTCTTTGTTTGGATAAGGAATGGATAATTGGAGATATATTTATTCTCAAACTATTGTATTGTGTGTAATTATTTTTACTCTCATTAAAAATATCTTCCCCTGCTTCAAGAGAGGATGCAGGTGTTGGTCTGACTGAGAGGGAGGCTGAATTGGGACAAATCAAAACATAAAATATTAGAACGGAACTCACTAATTCACTCATTAAATAATGAATACAATAAATAACCAATTCACCAAATAACTCTACAACATAAGTAATAATCAATATTCAAACTTAGCAACATCAAATATAACTCATTAACAAATGATATAACTCGGTTGAAACCAGATTTAATGAGGAAACTTAATTTAGGAAAAACCTATATGAGAATTGTAACCCATAATAAAAAATGTACCGTTTTGAAGTATGCTTGGTTAAGAACATATCATGTTAAAGATTAAAAACACATTTGATAAATGTGACCCTGTTAGGGGATTTACCTCAAATCTATTAAGATCTTTATCCTATTAGGAGTGGCCTTGTTAGAGGTCTTTAAATAATCTTTTGAAATGTCACCTAGGTCTAGGTTTTATAAATAGGACAGTTAAATCCACTCGGTTAAGAGATTTCTCTAATACAAATATTAATAAGCAACAATAAAGTTTGATTTGTAAAAATAGAAACTCACTATGCTTGAATCAAATCCTTTATGCTCAATTGAATACTGGCATCACATACTCCATTTATCTCTTTCTCAGACTGTAGATTCTTTAATTTGTCTTTCTCTATTCTACTTGGTAAATGTTATTCTTCATCTTTTTTCCTTCTTTGCTCAATTCGCCAGTAGCCTTACACTATGTGTAACTCTCAATCCTTATATAGACATACTTTTGCCTCTTAATCTCCTTTATTTTATTTTCCTTCCTTTGTGCTCAATTGTTCGATTAGCTTCTTCATATTTCTCAGCTCGGTAAACCATTTCACTTTTACCTCGAAACTTGTAAATTGTTAAAAACTCATTTAATTCATTTCCTCATCCAACCCATCATTGCTTTGCATCATATTTGATTACATCATTATTTAATATCAGAATATTATACTTGGTAAAACTTGCTTTGCAACTCGGTAGCTGACTCATTCATTGCTCGATGTCTAACTCATCTTCAGTGCTCGGTGCTTGAATTTCACTTGGTGCTCGATAACTATAAGTGACTCACATAACATTCTACTGACTGACTCAGTCTATCTCAGTAAAGTATCTCTTTCATTCATATATTAATTCATTGGATTTCCCAACTTGATCAATCAAATATACCAATTTGATAACATTAAATGTATAGTAGAAAGCAACTATAACATCATTACTTCATTTTCTAATCTCTATTTGTCACCAATTTAATTTATCCTCTTAATATATGGTAACACAATAAAAATCAATTAATCAATTTCTTAACATCAATGACAAAACCATAACTAATACAACTATTTTTACAATCATGATACTCGGTATCACTTGGTCTTCATCATCTCCATAAAATATTCATCAGTTAATCAATAATCTCCCTCTTTGCAATTGATGGAAACCACTATAACAATGTTATAGAAATTGATGATGGCATTTCTCAAATACATAAATATACTCCCTCTAAGTTGATATATATGTTTCCACTCTGACATTTATGATTTTAATCTCTCTCTTGGATAAATCTTATGTTTCTGTAACATACATTTTGAATCTCTTACACGAGTAAATATTTTCCATTCATTCTCTCCCTCAATATCTCTCTTTAGATAAATGTCATCAATTCATAAAAAACTCATCAATTCTCATTCTCCCTCTCTAAAAAAAATGCCATAAAGTCATTAAAGGTCATTGAAGGTGAGGATGGTCAGATTAAGCTGGATGAGTTAATTTTGACCTGGCTACGGTAGTGCTCAGTGACAACATAAGGTAATTTGAGTTGGATCTACTCAATAACACTAGGAATATCATGTTGGATAGCTATAGGACAATTAAATGGTTATTCCATGAAGTGGAGGATCTCAAATATAGAGTTAAAGGAAAAGACAAAGCCAATGTCGATAGCATTGGTATTGATCAAATGAATCTGAGTACCAAAGTTAGAAAAATGGAGGAAAAAATGATTAGGGATGAGGCTACCCTAAAAAACATTGCTAAACTGAGTTTTAATATCCTCAAAGCTTCCAATGAACACACCAAGGCTATCATCAAAAATATAGAAGAAAAACTTGATGGGACTGAAGCGGCCAAAACTAGGGTGGAAAAAGAGAAGATGAAAAAATAGGGTCTCGACAAGACGACTAGGGCCAGTGCAAAGAATAAAAATAATAACGATATGTCGAATGATCTCCAGAAGGTCAATAATTATTTTTCTAATATGGATATACTCAAGGCCAAGGTGGCCAGCCCTAATGGTTGACAGATCTTGATTTTCCCTAGTTCTTTTCGTTGTCCCTATATTTTTTTCTTTTTAGAAGCTTAGTTTTTTTTTTATTTGGCCCTGTGATGGCCTGTTCTATGTTATGACTCTGTTTCATTTTGTCTAGGATTACTGTTTGATATTTTACTTTGTTTTAGGGTTTAGGAATGATGTAAAACATATTTTACTTAATAAAAAACAATGCCAAAAAGTATTACGCCTAAAAACTTGTTCTAGTAGAAGATTATACCTAACATGTACTGATTAAAAATTACATACAGAAATGTTTTCACAACTTCAGGAATCACCTAAAGTGTGTCATACTAACATCAATTCAAAAATTGATATTCTAATGAAATATATAATTGATGCAGCATGCCTCATGCTCCTTAGTGAACATTGGATAGGGGAAGATCCCCTAATTTACCTCTTAGACACTCAAAAACATTTTTAGGTAGTGTCTTTGTAGAGATATCAGCCAACCGTTCCTTTGAATTCACATATTTAAACTTCACATTATTCTCTTGAACTTGTTCTCTCAAGTAGTGATACTTGATAGAAATGTGCTTGGTCTTCAAATGCATAACCGAGTTCTTTGATATCTTAATAATACTTGTATTATCACAAAAAATAGTAACCAGATCTTTGATCTCTTCTTGCATACCTTCAAGTAATTTCTTAATCCATACTATGTTTGCACAATTCATAGCAATAGAAACATATTCATCCTCGACTGTAGATTGTGAAATACAACTTTGTTTCTTGCTCAAACATGTAACCGATATTTCACCTAGAATGAAGGCACCTCCACTAGTAATTTTTCTACCATCAACATTTCCAGCCCAATCTACATTAGTGTATACTTGCAAATCAAAATTACCTCCTTTCTTGTATGATTAATCAAACTCTTCTATTCCTTTCATGTATATCAAAATTCTTTTTACCACAGACATAAGTGTTTCCTTCAGATTAGAAGAAGATCTTGGAACAATTCCAACAACATGTGTTATATCAGGTCTGCTATGAGAAACATACTACAATTTACCAATAACAGATTGGAAAGAGTATTATCCACCTCTTGTGTTTCATCCTCTTTGGATAATTTACATCCAATAACCATTGGTGTTCCAACAGGTTTGGAATAGTCCATACCAAAATTTTGACGAATCTCTTTGATATACTTGGCTAGTGTAATACAGATTCCTCTAGTAACTTGTTGTATTTGTAGACCTAGAAAGAACTTAATCTCTCCAATCATTGACATCAAAAATTATTTTATCATTTCATCATAAAATCCTTTACATAAAGTGTCATTGCCTCTAAATAATGAACTATAACTGATTGAATGTTTGAATATGTTAAGTTGATGATCACAGAGACATAAGAAAGTTAATGCAAGACATTAAATTAGTTAATATATTGTATTGTCATTGATCTCAACTTGATATAATCTATATGGTCATGGACATATTGCTAAAGAATTGAAAGAACTGATGAATCAAAGGCTATGCTATCATTAATGCATATAAGTCAATTATTCACAAAGTCACTATATACACCGATGGAGTGTACATTGACAAACATGGTAAAACTGAAAAGTCATAGTGTTACCCGACAAGAAAAATGCATAGCATTACTGAAGTGAAAAGTCATAGTGTTGCCCAACAAGAAAAGCATAGTGTAACCTGATGGACAAAATTACAGTGTTTCCCGACGAATGGAGATCCCAAAGACAATTAAAGTCATAGTGACAAAATAGTTATTTATCATCGAATAACTAACTAAAGTATTGACCGATAGGGCAGAGAGTTTAGAAATGACAAAATGCTTAGCTGTCAAGAGGTAAAAATAGACTTAACTGATACTTATCATTGTTTTAATCGACAAGATAAAGCTGGAGATAAGTAAAGGATTTAAAGATGCTTTGTCCAGTTGGCAAGAAGATATCTATGAGATAAAACTAGAGTATTTCTTTAAATCTAATTGGTGAGAATTGTGGATCACACAAAGATCAAGAAAGCCAAGAAATGGTGAAATCATGTCTATATAAGAGACAAGCTTATTCATTATGAAGAAGGGGGAGTGATAAGAGAATAGATGCTGAAGAGATTCTGAAGGAGAAGAAAGTCTTCATTCAGACCTGATCAATCAAGTTGAGGAAATAGATAAATTCTATGGACACTGATGAACAATGATATAACATCACAGAGTATAATAGTGTGGAGCAAAAGTATTGAATTGATAACATTGATCAGAAAGGTAATGCACTTACAATAGATCTGAAAATATGCAATTCAAGTTGAATATGTGAACAGATCAATTTACTATTTCATTTTAACCATTGCAGAATCAATTATCTTAACCGAGCAGGACTTAAAATTCTTTTGTAATTGAGATACATCCAGAGGAGTATCAAGAAGTTTGATCATACAAAGTAGCATTGGATATGCCTGATACCAATTGAAAGGCCAAGTGAGTGTTTGATCAAGGATGGTAGCATTAGATGCTAGATACTAAGTGACAAACTATCTATTTAAATCATCTAACAAGGTCACACTTAATAGTGTGTTTGTAACCTTTAACAGGGTTGGCTCTTAACCAAGCTCACTTTAGAAGAGTGAAAAAATGGGGTACCGGTTCGAGTGGTTTTTCCCTTAACAGGATTTTCATGTTAAAAATCCATGTGTTAATGTGTCTATGAGTCATTACTTTTTTTTTAATTTCTCTTAAGTAAATCTTGATTGATCAGTATACACTAGTTATTTACTGTAGTTTGGTAAATTGTAGGACTACTTTTCAGTAAACATACAAAAGAAGGTTTTACAAAGCATTCCAGCAAGTAGTAATTTGATATAAGTATTTCATGGCATTCATCTTATAGGATTGAATATAACTAGAGGCTTGAAAGTGGTAATAATTTTTAAGGGTTGATTTAAGGATTAATTTTTGAGGCCACTGATTCACCCCCCCCCCCTCATTTATTACTAACAATTGGTATCAGATCTTGTGTGCTTAGAAAGGGAGTTTAACAACTCAAGATAAAGATCACAAGATGAATAGATGAGATGTGCCCAAGTTGAACAAAGACAACTTTTCTTCATGGAAAAGAAGAATAAGACTCCACTTATCAGGTATTGGAAATGATGTTACTCAATACTTAGATACTGAATATGTGTGGACCACAGGAGCATCCATAGTTGAATAAATGATAGAGAAGCATGAGCAGAACTACATGATGATAGAGCTTTCTTCTTCACTCTCTGATCCTAAATTTGTAGATGTCAAAGAATTCACAACTGCAAAGCAGATGTGCGACAAATTGAATCTTGTACATGGTGGTCATAAAAATGTTCTGAGAGCCAAGGCAGAAAGCCTTAGAGGAAAGTTTGATGATCTCAGAATGAAAGAAGGTGAAAACATCACACAGTACAACACAGTAATCAAATAGGTAGTCAATGCTATCCGAGTAATTGGAGGTGTACTAGATGAAGATATAATGGTAAGTAAAATTCTAAGAACCTTACTGCCTACTTATCTTATTAGACTATCTACAATACAAGAAATGAGAGCTGTATAAAATAGCAATGTTACTCTAGATAGTTTGATTGGAAGACTGATTTCATTTGAGATGATTAAATTTGATAATAGTGTCTTACCAAACATAGATTCTTCATTCAAATATTCTTTGAGAATGAGTAGATCAATTCATAAACACACTTTGAGAAAAGATAGTGATATTGAAAGTGAAGAAGAAGATCTTGATGAAATTGAAGCACTTATGGCTAGAATAATTCAGAGAGGAAAAGGTAAATAAAAAGGTAAATTACCACTTGTATGTTTTAATTGTAAAGAGATTGGCCACTTTTCTACAAGATGTCCTAATAGGAGAAAAGAGGACATAAGTAATGACAGGTCACTTGAAAAGAAGTTTGACAGGGGTGATTACAAAAGAAACTGACAATGAGAAAGAAGAGATACCTGAGACTATAAGGACAAAGAAAAGAAGGCCAGTTACCTAGCTAAATGCAAAGATGAAGATACTGAAACTGAATCTAATGAAGACATTGAAATGGTGTTTGTGGTAGTAAAAGATGATTCAAATGATGATGAAGAAAGGTATGTAGAAACCACACTCATATCTAAAGTTAGTAAACTTATGTCTGGATCATAGATAGTGGCTACACTCACCATATGACCTGTGACAAACAAAATTTTGAGACTTTTGAATACTATAATGGTGGTTTAGTAATAATGGGTAATGATACACCTTCTCCAGTTGAAGGTAAAGGAACTATAATGTTGAATAACTTGATAAAATGTAAAAATGCTTATTGGGTGAAAGGATTGAATTATAATCTATTGAGTGTTTCCCAGTTGAATAATTCAGGTCACAAAGTAGCATTTGAGAATAAGAAGGAAAATATATTGAATAAATTAGGAAGTTTGATTAGTACCAGTGAGCAGACAAAAGGTAACTTATTTTATCTGAATGATACTAACACCACTTTCTTAATGGCTAGAAATGAAGATATATGGTTGTGGAAAAAAATATTGTGTCATGTAAACTTTGAGAACATTATAAAAATAAGTAGAAAGAGAAATGTAAGAGGCTTATCAACGATGATTAAGCCATACAATATCATGTGCAAAAATTGTCAAAAAGGTAAGATGACAAAGTCTAGTTTCAAAAACAAAACCCATACATGTGATACCATTCTAGAATTAGTCCATACTGTTCTATGTGGACCCATGAGGACAAAGAGTTACTATGGTGATTAATATTTTATTCTCTTTGTTGATGATTATTCTAGAATGATGACAGTAATGTTTCTAAAAGATAAATCTGAAGCATTCAAGATGTTTAAATGGTACAAAGCAACGGTAGAAAAACAAAGTGATAAGGAATTAAAATTCCTAAGATTAGATAGAGGAGGGGAATTTATTTCAAATGAATTCACTAACTTTTGTAATGAGAATGGAATCAAAAGATAGGTCTCTACACCGAGAACACCACAACAAAATGGAATTGCTAAAATAAGGAACAAATCCTTTGTTGATTGTGCAAGGACACTGATGATAGAGAAAGGCATCACCCAAATCTTCTAGAGGGAAGTTGTCAGTACTGCTATTTACACATTGAACAGAGTACAATTGAAGAAAGACACTAATAAGACACCCTATGAGCTATGGTATGGATACACACCCAATGTAAGTTACCTCAAAATATTTGGTAGTCCTTGTTATATCTTACAAGATGATAGAAATGGAAAGCTTGAATCCAAAAGTGATGAAGGAATGTTTCTAGGGTATTCCACCTAGAGAAAGGCTTATAAATGTCTCAATAAATCCTTTAACAAAATTGTTGAAAGTAAAAATGTAAAGATAGATGAATTTTCACAGAAGAATTAAAAGGAAAGAATAAAAGAACCAGAGGACTACAGCAAGTTTGTTTATAATGAAGAACCTGACACTCTACCCAAGAAACAATGTATAGCTCCTGACCAACAGATTATTGTGCCCGAGCATCAGGCTGCAAATACTGACAATTAAGAAATTACTGAATATGATGTACCAAGAAATGGAGATCAAAATGAAGGACACAATGATGATCAATATGATAGACAAAGAACTAAACTTGTACTTTCCAGATACGTCAGAAGGAACCATTCACAGAACCAGATCATTGGAGAAAAGAAGGTTGGTATGAGAACCAGAAGTAAGTCTCTAAACACAAGATGTATGATTTGTGATTTTGAACACAAATCTGTGAAGGATCCACTTGATAATGATGAATGGATTAGTGTTATGAATGAGGAAATTGAGAAGATAGAGAAAAACAAAACATGGACATTTTTACCAAGACCAGATGAAAAAAATGTCTGGGTACAAAATGGATATTCAGGAATAAACGAAATGAGAATGGAAAAGCCACCAGAAACAAAGAAAGACTAGTATGCAAGGGGTATGAACAAGAATAAGGGATTGACTATGGAGAAAACTCTGCACCCATTTCTAGCCTAGAAGGAGTGAGAATATTACTTTCTTATGTTGCATGTAAAGGATTCAAGGTATACCAAATGGATGTCAAGTCTGCAATCCTAAATGGAATACTTGAGGAAGAGGTATACATTGAGAAACCAGAAGGATTTGTTGATCCAGAAAAGATGAACATGGTATGTAGATTACACAAATCCTTGTATGGATTAAAACAAGCACCCCAAGCCTGGTATGAAAGACTTCATTCCTATCTCATAAGTATTGGATTTGTAAGAAATAGTGAAAATAGTAATCTTTATTTGAAGGAAGATATTGATGCTAACATTTTGATTACTGAGATATTTGTTGATGACATCATATTTGGAGGAAATGATATTCTATGCAAATCATTTGAAAATGAAATGAGCAAATAGTTTGACATGTCTATGTTTGGAGAGATCAAGTTCTTTCTTAGTCTACAAATTATGCAACACAATGAAGGTAGTTTCATTACACAATCAAAATACATCAAGGAAGTGCTAAAAATATTTAAGATGGAAGATTACAAGCCAGTTGGAACACCGATGGCAACTAGATGTGACACAAGGAGGTTGGAGATGGGGCCTAGGGCACACCCAAAACCATCCAGCTTGCAGATACAATGTGGAATTAACAAAACTCACAACATGAGAAGAGAAATGTAGAGATCTTTATTATTAAATCATCAAACTTAATACATGTCAGGTTGTAAGGCCTTCCTGGTTGTGGCCATATACAAAGAAAAGTATTACAATTTGATCTTCTTACAACAGAGATCTCAGATCCTCAATATCTTAAAATTTGCATTCTTCCTCTAAGACTTGCTACCAAACTAAGAACATACAAAAGAATATATATAAGAGACAAAAAAAAGAGGTCATCACTCAAAACCAAAGGAAAGACCCAGATTTAGGTCCCCACAAATCCCAAAGATAGATCCCAAATAAATCTAGTCATGAAAATTAAATGAAGAAATCAGCCACAATTCCAACTCCTAAAATAACCCAACTTGGTAAGGGTGTGACCGAGAAACAAAGAACTTGGCCAAAGAAGAGCCGAGCAATAGAACAGGCATGACCGAGCAACTCGGCGAGGATGTCAAGCAACAGAAGTCAAGTGACAAAGAAAAAACTAATAAATTCACTAAATATATTTTTGGTTGAGCAGGATTGCCAAGGACCCAAGATGCTCCTGCATCAGACACTTGGGGTTGAAAAGAAATGATTCCCTGAATCATGTATTAGGTCCAACCTAAAAAGAATCCAACTTATATTGAGAAATCCAAGATGAGTCCTCAATCGGCCTATTTTTCCACTTTACCAGATATTCAATGCATTCTTTTGCTCTGGTACTTCTGCCAACTCTCTGTTTCAAGATCTTCTCAACTTCCTCTATCTGCTTCTTAGGATAATCAGTTGGTATTGTTACTTCTTCATTGGGTTCATGATATTCATACAAGTCTAAAATATTGAATATAGGTGATATATCCATGTCATTGGGTAATTCAACTTCGTGAGCATTTCCATTGTCAAATCTTCTCAGTGTTTTACAAGGACTAAATTTCTTTATCTTTAGTTTCCCATATGTTCCAATAGGAAATATTCCTTTCTTCATATGAACCATTAAAACATCATCAAATTCAAATGTCTTATGTCTTCTTCATCTATCAAAATCATCTTTGTAGTTGTGATTACTTTTCTCCAGCTTTTTTTTTACATCCTCATGCAATGTTTTCGTAAATTCTACAAGTTCATCTACTCTAGCACTTCTTTTCTCTTCACCAACAATGTCTCTGAAATCTAATATACCTCTAGGTTGTGTGCCATGAACAATCTCAAAAGGTGTCTTTCTAGTACTTTTTTTTACTAAACTGTTGTATGAAAATTTTGCTTGTGCCAACATCAAATCCCAATTGCTTGGTGTGTCTCCAACTAAACATCTCAACAAGTTACCCAAAATTCTATTTACAACCTTTGTTTGTCCATCAGTTTGTGGATGAAACATAGAACTAAATTTGAACTCAGTATTAAGCTTCTTCCAAAGTGTTCTCCAAAAATAGCTTACAAACTTACTATCTCTGTTAGAGATGGTACTCTTTGGTAATCCATGTAATCTGACAATCTCCTTGAAGAAAAGATCTTCTATATGTACGACATCTGACATTTTCCTACATAGTATGAAATGTATCATCTTGGAAAATATATCCACAACAACAAATATAGAATCATTACCTCTTGCTGTTGTCGGAAGTCCAAGAACAAAATCCATGCTAATATCAATCCAAGGTTTCTTAGGAACAGTAATAGGTGTATAAAAACTAGTATTCTGACTTACTCCCTTTGCAACTTGAAAAACTCCACAACTTCTTACAAATTTCTGAACATCTTTATATAACTAATGCCAAAAGTACGTCTCCTTCAGCAGACTCAATGTTTTATCAATTCCAAAGTGTCTAGCCAATCCACTACTATGTTTCTCCTTATTCAAATTAGTTCTCATTGAACCTCTTGGTATGCACAACTGAATTCCTTTGAACAACATATCTTCCCGAATGAAATAGTCTTCTTACTTGATTTATTTGTATTATGTTCTTTTCACACTCTCCACTGCTCTAAAAAATTAGGGTCACTTTCATACAAATTCTTCATGTCATCAAAACCAAGAACTTCAATTCTCATTTCAGTCAACAAAGATCTTCTTCTACTCAATGCATCAACAACTCTGTTAGAAACTCCACTCTTATGCTTAATCAAAAATGTAAAGCTCTACAAATATTCAACCCATTTCATATGTCTCTGATTTAGCTTATTCTAATTACCCAAATACTTTAAAGAATTATAATCAGTATACAACAAAAATTCATTTGGAATCAAGTAATGTCTCCATTTTTACATACCTTGCACAATAGCATAGAACTCTTGATCATAGATAGAATATTTTCTCTTTGCATCATTCAACTTTTCACTAAAGAAAGCAATAGGATTACCTTCTTAAGTCAATACAGCTCCAATTGCACTTCCACTTGCATCACATTCAACTTGAAATACCTTATTGAAATTAGGTAAGGATAGCATAGGTAATTTAGAAACATTCAACTTTAAAGCTTCAAAAATCTTATCAGCTCCATGTGTCCATTTGAACTCTCTTTTGTCACCTCTCATTGTCTCAGTCATAACATTGCAAATAGAACTAAAATTTCTAATAAACTTCCTGTAAAAACTTGCCAAACAATGAAATGATCTTACCTTAGTAACATTCTCCGGTGTAGGCCAATTCAATATAGCTTCAACCTTTTATGGATCCATCTTCAAACCATCAACTGAAAATACAAAACCCAAATACACAAGCTCTTCTTTCATGAAGGAAAATTTCTTTATATTTATCAGCAACTTTTCCTCTTTCAATCTCTACAATACTTATTTTATATGCATCAAATGTTCTTCTCTACTCTTACTGAATATCAGAATGTCATCCAAATATACAATCACACACTTATTCAAGAATTTCTTCAAAACTTCATTCATCAGCCTCATAAATGTACTGGGTGCATTAGTTAATCCAAAAGGCATAACTAACCACTCATACAAACCTTCCTTTGTCTTCAAAGAAGTCTTCCATTCATCACCTTCTCTGATTCTAATTTGATGATATCCAATTTTCAAATCAATTTTGGTAAAATACTTTGCTCCACTCAAACAATCTATTATGTCATCCATTCTTGGTATAGGAAACCTATACTTCATAGTGATCTTTTTTATTGCTCTGGAATCAGTGCACATTCTCCATTCATTTTAGGTGCCAACACAGTAGGTACTGTACATGGAGTCAAAATTTCTCTGATTAAGCCTTTGTTCAACAACTCATGAACTTGTCGATTAAGCTCTTCATTCTCGGTAGGTGTTAACCTATGTGGTGCTTTATTTTGTAAAATATCTCTAGGAATCAGATCCATACATTGACTGATATCTTTGATTGGTGGAAAACTATCAAGTACATTATCTGAAATGATTTCTTTGTATTCAATCAACAACTTCTCAACTTCTGCAGGTATATCATCTTCTGCATTCTTACTTGGTTATTTAGGAATCAAAGCATAAAAAATATCATTTCTTTTCAAATATTTAACAAAATGTCTACCTACCATCATAAAAACTTTTACAGATGTACACAACTCATCAGCAGATTCTTCAACCAAAGGTACCAAAATTTGCTTCTTCCCATCAACCCAAATAGAATATATATTCAACCTTCCATCATGTATAGCATGTATTCCAAGGTCTACCCAACAAAATATGACAACAATCCATTGGCATAATATCACATAACACCTTATCATAGTACTTTCCATTTTTCAGATTCACAAAACATTGTTCACTCACCGTTAGTGTATGCTCATCCTTGATCCATGAGATCTTGTTGGGTTTTGGATGTTTCATCCTCTCTAACTGCAAATTTGTAGCCATTTCCTCAGATGCCAGATTCTTTGAGCTTCCACTATCAACAATGACTTTCCAAACCTTGTCAGCAACCCTACATCTAATTTTGAAAAAACTTTTCTTGACAAGATCTTGCTTATCTTTCTCACTCCATAGTATCCTTCTGATCATGAGGTTATTTTCAAGTTCATTGGATGTCTCCTCTTGAACCAAAGCATTTTTTCTACTGCTACCACCCTTCTTACTTGCATGTGTACACTCAAAGGATTTGTTTCCTTCTTCACCACAATTGTAACAAGTTACTTGGAACCCTCTTCTTCTATAACCACCTCTAGAGTAATTACATCTTCCTTGGTAAGAATTTCCACCTTTCCATTTAGTCTTTCCTTTGTCTTGACTAGTGTCTGTATTTGACTTGTCTAGTTTAGATCTAATATTTTCAGCATGAGATCTATCTCTTCCTCTAGGGAATCTACCACCTCTACCTCTTTGTCTTTGTTCATACCTTTTGTTCAACTTTTCTTCATCTTTTAGGGAAAATTGATATACCTCTTCAATGCCTTCCATTTTTATCAAACTGATCTCATCTTGTATTGAAATGCTCAAGTCATTCAGATATCTTGCAACTCGTTCCACTTCATCTTCAACATGTCTAGATCTGATGTCTAATCTATAGAATTCCTTAGTATATTCTTTGACTAATATTTCATTCTGCTTCAAACTTAGCATTCACTGGATTAGGTTAATCTGATAATCACAAGGTAGAAATTTCCTTTCAATTTGTTAACCATCTTATCCCATACCTTGATCTTGCCTTTACCTTTCTTCTTTCTATCCAATTGAAGGTTTTCCCACCATAAGGATGCATGATCTTTCATTTTTCTACTTGCAATCTTCACCTTCTTATCCTCTGCAACATTCTCATATTCAAAATATTTTTCCATCTCAGTGTTCTAGTCAATGAATTCATCAGAATCTAATTTTCCACTATACCCAGGAGGATTAAACTAAGGTGTGGATTTCAAACTTGTTAAAGCTCTGAGGAACCTTTCTTCTTCCTGGTCCATCACAGGTGTAGGTGCAGCTTCACCTTGAACCTCTTCAAATTCATCATCACTAACATCTTCAAGATGTCTTCCTCTGTGTTGGGCTATCTCAAAAGCTTTCAATCTTGGAGCCATCTGTTTAAGCATATCATCCAGACCATGATCAACATTTCCTCTCCCATGAACCATCTTGAAACTCTCTATAATTGTAGGTTAGATCACAACCTGCCACCCTACAACAAATATCTTTAGAGTTTACAAGAAGGAGCTATAGATCTCAACTCTCTCTGATACCACCTGATGCAAGGAGGTTGGAGATGGGGCCTAGGGCACACCCAAAACCATCCATCTTGCAGATACAATGTGGAATTAACACAACACATAGTAGGAGAAGAGAAATGCTGAGATATTTATTATTAAATCATCAAACTTAATACATGATGGGCTGTAAGGCCTTCCTGGTTACATCCATATACAAAGAAATGTATTACAATTCAATCTTCTTACAACAAAGATCTTAAATCTTCAATATCTTAACATTTGCATTCTTTCTCTAAGACTTGATACCAAACTAAGAATATAAAAAGTAATATATACAAGAGACCAACAAAGAGGTCGGTGCTCAAAACCAAAGGAGAGACCCATATTTAGGTCCCCACCAATCCCAAAGATAGATCCTAAACAAATCCAGCTAAAAAAATTAAATGAAGAATTCGGCCACAGTTCCAACTCCAAAAATAAAATAACTCGACAAGGGCATTACTGAGGAAAAGAGCACTCGACCAAAGAAGAGCTAAGAAAAAACAAAAGGCATGACTGAGCAACTCGAAAAGGATGCCAAGCAATAGAAGCTAAGTGACAGAGAACAAACTAAGAAATGCAGTAAATATATTTTTGGTTGAGAAAGATTGCCAAGGACCTAAGATGCTCCTGCATTAGGATGTAATCTATTAAAGGAGGAAAAGTAATTAGAGGTAAATGAAACTTTGTACATATCAATGATTGGAAAACTCATGCATGTTGTACATACTAGACCAGATATTGCACATGTAGTAGGAATAGTTGCAAGATTTTTTGCTGATCCTAGGGAATCACATATGACTACTGTGAAGAGAATCCTAAGAAATCTAAAGAATACCAAGGAATATGGTTTATGGTATAGGAGAGAAGGAAAATTTTAACTTAAGGTCTTTACTGATGTTGATTGGGCTGGAAATATTGATGACCAAAAGAGCACAACTGGAGGAGCATTATTTATGGGTGATAGACTTGTCACATGGATTAGCAAGAAGCAAGGATGCATCTCTCAGTCTACTGCAGAAGCATAGTTTGTTGCTACTACTACAAATTGCTCAAATATTGCATGGATCAAACAATTATTGGAAGGTATACATATAAAAATTCTTGAACTAGTAATTATATATTGTGACAATATCAGTGCAATAAACATTTCCAAGAATCTAGTCATGCATGATAAGACAAAGCATATCGCTATCAAGTATCATTATTTAAAAGAACAATTTCAAGAAAAGGAGGTGATACTTGAGTATGTGTAGTCTAAAGAATAATTATCTGATATCTTAACCAAGCCACTGCCCAAGGATGCATTCAAGTACTTGAGAAAAAGACTAGGGGTTAGACCCTTGTCTACTAGTTAGTAAAATGACTAGAAGGTTGCATCAGCCTACATATTATCATAATATCATTCATGTTGATACAAGTAGAGAGATATAATTCAAAGATACATCTATACACAACAAGGTATTTATCTACTCTGAACACCAGAGTTACTGTAATGCTAGTGGATTGGGAAATTGAAGTAGTATATTATGGATAGAAAGGACTATTTGGCATTACTGTTAAATATTTTTTTGGCATTATTGTCAAAGGGAGAGATTATATTCATTATCACATCAAGGAGAGATTATATCCATTATCACCTCAGGAAGAGAATATATCCCTCAAGGAGAGATTATATCCATCACATTATCCAAAGGGAGAGTACATATAAAGGGAGAAAATTGCTGACAAGAAACATCAAAAGAAATGAGAATAGTGAAAGGGGGAGAGTTTGACATAGGAAAAGAACACATCACATAAAAGGAAGAAAGATTCTAAATCTATCCACTAAAGGGATTGAATACAGAGAGAAAGCTGCAAGAATCAAATCTAAACTATATAAGCTTACCAAGGACCTGATATTTGTATCAGTTATAGTACATAAGATTGGTAGTTTGATGAACTTCAACTGTTATATTTCATATTGTATTAGTAGTAATATAGTGTGATAATGTAGTGTGTTGCCATCAATGCCAAAGGGAGATATTGATGAACAATAACTGATTGAATGTTTGAAAATGTTAATTTGATGATCACAGAGAAATAAGAAAGTTAATGCAAGAAATTAAATAAGTTAATGTAATATATTGTCATTGATGTCAATGATAAAAGTAATCTTCAATGGTGTGCTTGCACAATACCATAAGACATGACTTATCTTTTCCTAGTCCAATGAGGATCCTAATCTTCTCTATAGGAAAACTCTAGCCTCTAGGCTCTGATCCTCAGGCCCTCCCTAACTCTTCTCTAAGAGTTCAACTATTGTGCTTCACCTTGAAGGACTTCTACCATCAAATCTATCTCACCATGCTCCACATTTCTTCTAAGGCTTTCAATGCCAAATCCTTGAAATCCCCACCACACATGTTACAACAGTCTTATATATGCTCTGAATGTTCAATCCACATCCACTCGATCCAAAGTTCCTAAGTCTTTCACCCCAAATCCATCGGGTTTCAACTTCACACCCAATTTCCCTTTTAGGCCTAAAACACCTACTAGCCCTATTTAGTGAGTTTTTCAAACTTTTTTATAAAAACGTGCACACAACCCCTAAAAAACATTAGGGATCCAAATACCCTTTTGGGATACCTAAAGGATTTTTAAGGTCTAAAGTTCCCAATTTGTCTAGACTTCACTGTAATAGAAAGTAGGGATTTCAGGCCTATTTTGGCTCTCTACAAGCAACCCACTGATTTCTCTTCAAAAATCTATCCAAATGGATTAGATAAGCTATGAAATCAACACTAGGAAACTATAGGACTTTAATAACACCGAATTCACTCTTCATTCATTTCTCCATCTCATACCCTTGTCTCTGCAAATGATTTTATCTTCACCATATGTCTAACTGGACTATCCTAGCTCGCCTAGGGCATGGTCTTAAAAATAGAAAAATACCTTCCCTGACCTCCTACTTCTATATAAAATATATAAAGTGTCTCCCCTATACATTTCATCAAAAATTTATGGTTTCTATGGTTGAATTTCATGGGGGAGCCATGAAAGTAAAATTCACACTAGATCAGAGCAGCAGACTACCTAGTTTAGGATATTTTTTCTACAGAGAACAAAATAAATCAAAAAGGCTAACACCCTGAAAGAAAATTTCTTAAAACACATCCCTCTACATGAAACATAAGTTGGATCTTATGATTCAATCCATAAACAAGCTCTATAACACCAAATTCTCAAAAAATACACTAACACAGAATTTTAGTCACTTTTGCTATTCAAAAACTTGCTTACAAAAAACCCTCTCCTTAGGATTCAAGCCTCAGAGTGTCTTAGATGCCATTATATACCCTTATAGGTCATTTGAAATCAATTCCCACTCCTACATTTGTGGGAATCCTATGTTGTCAAGTTGCAATTCTTGCAAATGTTGTCATGACAACTTTTGGCATCTTTTGCATTAACTATGCAGACTAAAATCTAGGGCCTCTAGGCTATTTAGTTCAATGAAATAACCAAATTTAATGAGGTTAAGGCATATTTTACATCCTTCATGGGTCTAGAACACATTTTGAACCCAAATCCCAACTTTAGACCAACTAGGCCTAAACTAATAAAAACAACTAACAATGACTAATTGGTGAGCTTAGTGCTAACAGTAACTCACCTAGTCCACATGACCTACTAATGCCTCAAAGAAAACACACATATTTGACTTGGATAAGGTCAAATACAAGTCAAAAAATTCTAAGGCTTGAGGATTTCCAAGGTGCTCCTGCACCATCCTCCCCTAAACAAAAGGCTTCAATCCATCCTTGGATTGTGTAAGTTGGTGTCAACCCCCAACTTCTTAAACTCACTTTCCTTGATCCATACTGTATCTGCATCAGATTTTCCTTGTCATTTGATCAAGTTTTTTGTATACTCCTTTCTCGTGGTCTTCTCATAAACTATAGAATCTAGTATGCTCTCAGCTTGTTTGATTGGTGTAGATGACAAGTGCAGCTCTTCAACCTCCTGTATGATTTCATTCAGACTCTAATCAGCATCAGGTATTGGGCCTTTATATAGTACCACATTGGCAACATTAAAGGCTAGTTATAAAACCAAATCCTCTAGAAGTTCTACCTTGTAAGTATTGGCTCCATAATTGTCTAGGATGACACATGGACCAATTCTCCTCATCTGAAGCTTTTGAGGTGTTCCTATCTAAAGTCTTCCTAACTATGTTTTGATCTTCTTTGTTTTTTCAGTGAGAGTCTTCCTGACTATGTCATGGACTTCTTACATAGCATATGCAAAATCCTTAGCATATCCACTACCTTTAGCTCCATCTTTAAGGTCTCTAAGTTCATGAATTCCTCTAGGATGGATGTCATATACAATATCAAAAGGGATTTTCCAAGTGGTTCTATTAATAGTTTCATTAGAAGCATATTCTTCTTGTGCAATGATTTGGTCCCATTTTTGACCATACTCCTTTGTCAAACACCTTAGGAGATTACCAAGGATCCTATTTACTACCTTTGTCTGACCATCTGACTAAGGATGGTAGGTAGATCCAAATTATAAGTTGGTGCCCAACTTCTGCCAAAGAAAAGTGGCTAATAAACTTGGTGTCTTTGTTAGACACAATACTCAGTGGTAAACCATGAATCCTACCAACCTCCTTGAAGAATAAGGAAGCTATTTGACTAGCATCATTCATTGTCTTGCATGGCACAAGTGATCCATCTTACTAAATCTATCTATAATTACATAGACACTATACATTCCTTCTCCATTCTTGGGTAGACCTACCACAAAATCCATACTTAGAAATTCCCATGGCCTGGTTGGAATGGGTAATGGTTGATATAGGCCTGCATTTTTAGATTTTCCTTTGGCCTTCTGATAGATAACACATCCCTCAACATATCTCTTCACATCCAAGTTCATCTTGGGCCAAAAATATAATCTTTGGACTAACTTCTGAGTTTTATTAATCCCAAAATGGCCACTAAGTGCACCATTGTGTTTCTCTTGTATGAGATTCATTCTTATTGAACCTCTAGGGACACACAACTAACCCCCTTTAAATAAAAGACTAGACTGCAAAGTGTATTCAGAGTATTGACTATGAAAGTGGTTTTTTATACTATTGACATACCTTGTAGATGTATGTAAAGTCCTCATCTTCTTCATACATGTCCTTGAAGTTTTCAATCCCCATACTTTGTAGTTGTATCTCCTGAATGGTCAATGCTCTTCTACTCAAAGCATCTGCAAATTTATTATGCAACCCTTTCTTGTGTTTTATGTTGAATGTATATTATTGTAGGTATTCAACCCACTTCATATGCTTATGACTCAATTTTTCTTGTGAGTTCAAGATACTCAATGCTTGGTTGTCAGAATAGACTATAAACTAGTTTGGCAATATGTAATGTCTCCATTTTCTCAATGACTAGACCAGAGCGTACATCTCTAGGTCATAAGAAGAATATTTCTTCTTAGCTTCAGTCAATTTCTCCTAATGGAAGGCCACTGGTCTTCTCTCCTGACTTAGGACTGCTATAATTGCCACATTAGTGGCATCACACTCCACTGTGAAAATTTTTTCAAAGCTTGGAAACACTAAAATCGGTTGAGTTTCTATCTTCTTTTTTAGTAGTTCAAAGCCACTATTAGCTTTCTCATTCCAAACAAAGTTGGTCTTCATGCCTTCCTTGATTGTATCTAACATAGGAGGACATATTGCACTAAATTGTTTAATAAAATTTTCTATATTATTGTGCAAGACCATGAAAGATTCTTACCTCAGCGCTTGTTCTTGGAGTAGGCTAGTTGATGATGGCCTCAACCTTGCTCGGATCCATCTTTAAGTAACCTTGTGATAGTAAAAAACCAAGGTACACCAGCTCTGTCTTGATAAATTCACAATTTTCTAAGTTGATCATCAACTTCTCCTCCTGTATTTTCTTAAATACCAATTCCAAGTGTTTGAGGTTCTCTTCTTTTGTTCTACTAAAGATGAGTATGTGATCCAAGTACACTACTACAAACTTCCCAATGTACTCTTTCAGTACTTCAATCATCAACCTCATGAAATTTGACAAAGAATTTGATAGGCCAAATGGAATGACTAGCCATTCATACAGTCCTTCACTAGTTTTGAAGTTTGTCTTCCACTCATCCCCCTCATTCACCCTTATTTGATGGTATCCACTTTTTAAGTCTATCTTTGTGAAGTATCTAGCCCCTCATAGACATTCCATTAGGTCTTCTATCTTAGGGATAGGGAACCTATACCTAATGGTAATCCTATTGTTTTCTCTGGAGTCTATACATAACCTCCAAGTTCCCTCTTTCTTAGGTGCTAATATTGTGGGTATGACACAAGGGCTAATACTCTTTCTTATAAGGCATTGTTCTAAAAATTATTAAACTTGCCTAGCTATCTCTTCATTTTGTTGAGGCTTCATTTTATAGGGTTCCTTATTGGGTAGGGTTGCTCCAGGGATTAGGTCTATTTGGTGGCTTACTGACCACTTAGGTGGTAAGGTGGTAGGCTATCCATCACTCACTATCCCTTGGTACTTTACTAGCATCTCTTGAACTTCATTGGGTAATGTTGTCTTCTTTGATTTGTCTGCAACCTCCTTTGGTTTCAATACCAATGAAAATCCAATTCCTTCTCCTTCATCTAGAGTCTCTAAGAAATCCTTTTCACCCACCATAAGAACATTTGGACCAGTAGACTTCACTTCTACATCCTCGAATAGTGACTGAATGTTGTATGTCACATTATCTTTCTTGAAAGTGTAGGAGTTTTTCACTGCATTATGCATAGTCATCTGGTTAAATTTCCATGGTCTACCTAGGAGCAAGTGACATGCGTCTATAGGTAAGACATCACATAAAACTTTATCTTTATATCTCCCAATGGAGAATTCCACCCAAGCTTGTTCATTAACTACAACATGTTGTCCTTTGTTAAGCCATGTGACTTTATAAGGATTGGTATGGGGTATCCTTGTCAGTTTTATCTTGCTAACTGCCTCCTTTGACACTATGTCGTTAGTTTATCTTGAGTCTATGATGACTCTACACACCTTTCCCATCATTTTACACTTCACTCTATAGAGTGCTCTCCTCTGACTGATTTATTACTTCACTGGTTCTTTTATGAGAGTTCTCATCATAAGGTTTTGTCCCTCCTTTCATTCCAATGGGACTTTACAGTTCTTATTTGCACTTATCTCTTCATGGACATAGTTCACTTTTTTTTCATCTCCTTGTGAAGAACTTCCCTTTAGTGGACACCTATATGCATGATGTACTAACTGGTTACAGTGATAACACATCATGTTGGCAAAATAGTTTCCTATCCCTTGGCTGCTACCTCTTCCTCTATTGTTTGAGTTCTATCCTCTACTTGAACATCCCCTATTGAATTTCCCTTCATGTTTTTTAGTAATCTTATTCTTTGATTGTCCTTTGGATTCAAAGCTTCTTCCTCCATAACCACTTCTTTCTCCTCTAGCATCTCTTCCTCTACCTCTTCCTCTTGAAGTATTGGAATCTTGTTTCTTCTTAAACTTATCCTCCACCTTGATAGAAATTGTGTGGCACTTATGAACTGTATCTGGAGTCAAAAGACACATCTCATCTTATATGATACATTTGAGGCCATTAAGATACCTTTCTACTTTCACCTTCTCATCTTCAGCTATCCTTGACCTTATACAAAGTCTTTGGAATTATTTAGTGTAAGAGTTAACATCTAGGTCCTTTTTCCTTAAAAATTGTATTCTCTTTTGGAGTTGGATTTCATAATCCTTCAGAATGTAAGCCTCTCTTACTTTGCTACCATAGCTCTCCATGAAGAAATAGGCTTCTTCCCATCCTTTTCTCTCTCATCTTGGAGGAATTTCCACCAAGTGAGTGCTAATCCTCTCAATCTTTCTTTAGAAACCTTCACCTCTTGAGCCTTAGTGATGCCATCACACTCAAAATGGTTTTCTAAGCCCTCTATCCAATCAAGAGATACTTTTGGTTCCATTTTTCCAATAAAAAAGGGAACTCCTTCCAATGCTTTGCCACTCATAGCTTTTAGAGCTTTCAAGAATGGTTCTTGTTCACTAAATGGGTCAACCTAAAGGATTTCATCTTCAATGGAAAGTTCTTTTCCTTTCCATCTAACCTTGTCTAACACTCCATCTGCCTTCACATCAACTTCATCAAATTTTTGTTCAAGTTGAGCCAATCTATCCCAGAGTAGCATGTTTTCCTCTTGTTCATCCACCTTCTTTTCCAATTTAGAATTAGTCACCATTATTGACTCTCCAATGGATTCCTTGAGTTGTGAAATTAACCACAAACCTGATCAAAGAGGCTCTGATACCAATCTGATAGAAGTAATGTTCAATGGTGTGATTGCACAATACCACAAGATAGGACTTCTCTTATCCTAGTCTAATGAGGATCCTAATATTCTCTATAGGACCACTCTATCCTCTAGGCTCTAAGAATAATACCCTCCCTAACTCTTCTCTAATATTTCAACTATTATGCTTCAACTTGAAGGACTTCTACCATCAAATTTGTCTCACCATGCTCCAGATTGGTTCCAAGGCTTTCAATGCCAAATCCCTGAAATCCTCACCACATGTGTTATAGGGGTCTTTTATATGCTGTGAATTTTCAATCCACATCCAATCAATCCAAATTTCCTAAGTATTTCACCCCAAATCAATCAAGTTTCAACTTCACACCCAATTTCCATATTAGGCCTAAAATGCCTATCAGCCCTATTAAGTGAGTTTTTCAAACTTTTCTCTGAAAACTTGCACACAACCCCTAAAAATAATTAGGGATCTGGATACCATTTTGGGAGACCTAAAGTATTTTAAAGGTCTAAATTTCCCAAGTTGTTTGTACATCACTGTACTAGAAAGTAGGGCTTTTAGGCCTATTTTGGCTCTCTGCAAGCAACACATTGATTTCTCTTCAAAAATCTATCCAAATGGATTAGATAAGATATGAAATAAACAATAGAGAACTATAGGACTCTAATAATACTAACTCCACTATTGGTTTAGTTCTCCATCTCATACCCTTGTCTCTGCAAATGATTTTATCTTCACCATACGTCTATCCGGACTCTACTAGCTAACCTAGGGCATGGTCTTAAAAATAGAAAAACACCTTCCCCAACCTCCTACTTCTATATAAAGTATCTAAAGTGTCTCCCCTATGCATTTCATCCAACCTTTTATGGTTTCCATTGTTTAATTTCATGGGGGAGCCATGAAAGTAAAATTCACACTAGATCACGCCAGCAGAGTACCTAGTTTAGGATTATTTTTCTACAGAGAACAAACTAACTCAAAAGTGCTAACACCCTCAAATAAAATTTCTTAAAACACACCCCTCTACATCAAAAAAATAGTTGGATCTTATGATTCAATCCATAAACAAGCTCTGTAACAACAAATGCTCAAAAAATACACTAACACAGAATTGCAGTCACTTTTGCTATTCCAAAACTTGCTTACAAAAACCCTCTCCTCAGGATTCAAGCCTCAAAGTGTATTAGATGCCATTATCCACCATTATAGGCCATTTTAAATCAATTCCCACTCCTACATTTGTGGTAATCCTATGTTGCCTAGCTGTATGCAACATTTGCAATTTCTTGCAAATGTTGTCATGACAACTTTTGGCATCTTTTGCATTAACTATGAAAACTAGAATCTATGGCCTCTAGGATATTTAGTTTGATGAAATAACCCAATTTAATGACCTTAAGGCATATTTTACATACTTCATGAGTCTAGGACACATTTTGAACCCAAATCTCAACTTTAGACCAACTAGACCTAAACTAACAAAAATAACTAACAATGACTAATTGGTGACCTTAGTCCTAAAAATAACTAACCTAGTCCACATGACCTACTAAGGCCTAAAAAAAAACACACATATCTAACTTGGATAATGTCAGATACAAGCCAAAAACTTCTAAGGCTTGAGGATTTCCTAGGTTCTCCTACATTATTCAACTTGATATAATCTGCATGGTCATGGAAATATTGCTAAAGACTTCAAAGAACCGATGAATCAAAGGCTATGCTATCAATAATGAATATAAATCAAGTATTCACAAATTAAATATATACATCGATAGAGTGCACACTGATAGACAGAGTAAGAGATAAAATTCACAGTGTTATCCAATGAGAAAAATGTACAACATTACCGACGAGAAAAGTCACAGATTTTCCCGATTAGAAAAGCATAGTGTAACCCAATGGACAAAATTATAGTGTTTCCCGATGGATGGAGATCCTAAAGACAATTGAAGTCACACCAACAGAACTGTCAATTATCAATGATAACTAACTGAAGTATTGACTGATAGAATAGAGAGTTCAGAAATGACAAAATGCTTAGTTGTTAAGAGCTAAAAATAGACTTAATTGATACTTATCATTGTTTTAATTGACAAGATAAAGCTGGAGATAATTAAAGTATTTAAAGCTTCTTTGTCTAGTTGGAAAGAAGATCTCTATGAGATAAAAATAGAGTTTTTTTTAAAAATCTAATTGGTGATAATTGTGGATCATGCCAATATAAAGAAAGCCAAAAAATGGTGAAATCATGTCTATATAAGAGACAAGCTTATTCATTATGAAGAAGGGGGAGTGACAAGAGAATAGATGCTAAAGAGATTCTAAAGGAGAAGAAAGTATTCATTCAGACCTAATCAATCATGCTAAGGAAAGAGCTCAATTTTTCAGACATCGATGAATAGTGATACAACATCATAGAGCACAGCAGTGTGGAGAAAAAGTATTGAATTGATAACATTTATCAGAAAGGTAATGCACTTACAATAGATCTAAAAATCTACAATTCCATTTGTATATGTGAACATATCAATTTACTTTTTTAGTTTAACCATTGAAGCATCAAGTCTCTTAACCAAGCAGGACTTAAAAGTATTTTGTAATTGAGATACATCCCAAGGAGTATGAAAAAGTTTGATCATACAAAGTAGCATTGGATATGCTCGATACCTATTGATAGGCCAAGTGAGTGTTTTATAAAGGATGGTAGCATTAGATGCTAGATACTAAGTGACAAACTATCTATTTAAATCCTCTAACAATATCACACTTAACAGTGCGTTTGTAACCTTTAATAGGGTTGGCTCTTAACTGAGATCACTTGAGAAGAGTGAAAATTTGGGGTACCGATCCCAGTGGCTTTTCCCTTAATAGGGTTTCCATGTTAAAAATCCATGTGTTAATGTGTGTATGAGTCATTACTTCATTTTTTTGCATTTCACATAAGTAAATCTGGATTGATTGGTATACACTAGTTATTTACTATGTTTTGGTAAATACTAAGACTGCTTATCTGTAAACATACAAAAGAAGGTTTTACAAAGCATTCCGACAAGTAGTAATTTTATATAAGTACTTTTAAAGGAGAAAATATGGATAGGGTTTAGAACAATGTTGGTTTTCTCATAAAAGTGACCCTATGCACATATTATCTATTTAAATTTAATTGTATTTGATAAGGTGTGTAAATCTGGAAATGTTTGCAAACAATAGTGGAGTAAAATACACCTCTAAAAAAGAATCTACTAAAAATCCTGTTAGACGGTCTTAGAAACTATTGATTTTTTTCATGCTTAAGTGAAACCGCGAGATCTATAAAACCCCAAAAATTTTCTTTTATGAGAAAGGTCAATTCTAACCTAGTTGAGAATGTCGACCTTGACCCAGAATTTCTGATTCTCACCTAGGTCAGGGTTGAGGTCATCCTTGATCTAGGTTAGGGTCAACCTTACCCGCAAAATTTCACACTTGACCCCAAAAAATTGAGCTGGACTTGCACAGTTGCGACGGAAAATCTGTTCACAGATCCTGAAATTTTGCCAAAAATGATATCCAAATTTGTACTTTAATTCATTTCCCCAAACTTGTACCTACAAAAAAAATGGTTTTTTTATTGGGGGGAGGGGTTTTCCTAGGTCAAACCCCAATTTTTAAATTAACCTTATAATTTAATTTAAATTACATAAGTAAACAAAGTAAATAAACAAATTCACCTTGCTTGTATAGAAGCCCTTGTTGTGAATTTGAGTCTATGGATCCACAAGTATGTATGCACCAAATGGATTTAGAATGTATATTTTAGAATGCCTCAAATAAATATCATTTAGATCTTCAACACCAATCTTGAATGGATCTTGGAATAGGAAGAATCTTGGAGGAATGTGGATGGAGAAATCTTCAACAAGAGAGCTCCATAGATCTTTGAATACTTCAATGACTACCAATGGATCTCCTAGGTGAATTGGATGCTTGAATGATTGAGAATAGATAATTGATTCAAAACTTTCTTCTTATCTTGTCCTTTCAAGTCTTTAGTGCTTGTGATTATGCTTGATGATGGTAGCTTGTGGTTAGAGAAAACAAGAGGAGAAAGCTTCCTTATATACCAATCTAGGGCACAATCTTCTAGAGAGGCCTACAAAGGAGAATTAAATTCCCATTAGACCTATATCCTTAGAAGTGGAAGTAAATTAAATATAATTTAAGAATCCTTGCTTCAAAGACTGAAACATCCGACCCAGAAGCAGGAATTAAACTTTTCTGAAGCTTGAGATCCGAAAATCTTCAAAATATTGAATTTGGACAAAAAATCAAAAAAATGTTGATTGTGACATAGGTCAAGGTCAAGGTCAACCTTGACCTAGGTCAAGGATGAGGTTGAACTTGACATAGGTTAAGGGTGTTGTGGAACTTGACCTAGGTCAAGGGTGAGGTTGACCTTGACCCAGAATGGTTGATTTTGACCCTGAGGTCAAAAATCTATGTTTCCAATTTAAGGTATCATAAATAGGCTCAAAAAGTGGGAAATGGGCAAGAATAGGGGAAAACTCCAGATCCAAGTTAGAGAGCCATTCAGGGCACTTGAAAAATGACACCAAACCACTTACTCCGAAGGCTAAACCAGTCTACAATGGAAGTGCTTCCATTTTTCGACTATACATTTAGCCCCCACTTTAGCAAGAGTATGGACTCAATGTAAACTCTTGGTAAATGAAATCATGAAGAAAATATAATATTATTGAAATAAAAAAGGGACAAAGGAATCCTCAATCCCCAGGGAACTTAAGTCCTTATCAACCCTAAGATCACGATAAGAGAGACATCACTGGTCAAAGAGAAAAAGAGAGAGAGTGTGATTAGCTCACCTAGTAAGATGTGTGTATCTCATTGTGAATCACAAAAAGGATAGGATGGCCCACCAAGAAAGAACTTTTTAGTCACCCCATAAAGTTGTACACGTTCTAGCAGATTTGGGAAACTATGTATTGCATCTTTTGATGCCTTTTATGAAGTACCCATAGATCCTTAGCCTTATATCACCATGGAATACATTTGTAAAATATGTATCTCTTCAAGATTTAACAACTTATGTGTGTTACCTTCCAAGGATTTAGCATATTCAATTGTAATTGAATGTGTATCTCTTCAAGAATTACAAACTTATGTGCATTACCTTTAGAGGATTTAGCATGTTGCAAAACAAAAGGTTAGAACAAAAATGAAATAATATAGAATGAGGGAGGCCGTATATATGCCCCCCTCCTTAATCAGGAAATGTACATACTATTTTTACATGTTAAGGAAAGAAAAGAACAAGGATAAAGCCTTCTTCAACATCAAGACAATATCCATATACAACACCCAGTCTAAGAGAAGAAGGTCACAGCTCCTATGAGGCCATGGAAGGGATGAATGCAAAGAGATATCATGTAAGAAGTGACAAAGTAACCCTTGTGAGTGATAGAACACTACTCAGTTTCCAAGGTGAGAGATTTATAAACAATGGAAACCCAATGTTACACAAAGAAATAGGTTATGATCAAGGACATAGATGCTCAATGCAAACCAAAATCTTTCATGTATGATTGGATATCACATAATAGATAGATACTGCTTAACCAAGGGAAAAGTGGATCCCGGAAAGATAGAAAAGAAGTAGATGGCATCCTCACCACCCAAGCATAGGAACAAGGATGAAAGGGGACCTATTATATCACTTACAATACTATGCAAGACAATGAGCCCCCAAAGATTAAGCTAACATTTTTTACATAATGTGGAGTTCCATAATAGGAACATAAATGTTATTTAGAGAAAACAGGATTGAAATAAAACTCATTGCCACATGATATATAAATAATTTTACTATCAATGAGCTGCCTAATCTTATAATGTAAATCTTGACATTCATTAGTAGAGTGATCATGAAATCTAATATACAAAAAAATGAAGAATCTTCAAGTATAGACTATGTTTCTTTTTGTGTTTAGGTCTAGTAATCATGTTAGCATGAAGGATTTTAGGGAGAACAACCTCTTGGTCAAATTCCTTCATAGGGTCATCATGTTTTGAAGTGTTATTTGAGATGTTGGTAACATTGATGTGTTTTTGAGGATTAAATCCCAATCCATAAGGATGGTCATGCCCCCCATTCTATAAGGGCATTTTAATTCCTTGTTTATGCTTACCACATCCTTTACAATGGAATCCTTTTTTAACTAGTAAATGATAACCATGACGATAACAAGAAGCCATATCAAAAGGAGTCAATGAAACTTCAATCGTCACTAATTTATGATTACTAGTAGGTTTGATAGATTCATAGTGGGTAGAAGCAGTGACAAAGTTATTACAAAGGGCATTAGAAGTAGAAGCAAAATGTCGTTGTTTGAACTCTCTTTTTTGCTTCATAAAATCAAGATTAGAAACCTTATACTCTCTAATAAAGGTAGGATTAAAATTCAAGGTTCTCCAATCATCTCCAGGAAGAGCATTAGAGGAAGAAAGATTACTATTAGGAATAGGATTATTGTGGGTTTGAATATTCAAACAAGGATTTTGTGCCTTATCCACATGAAGTGTATACACCATGTTGTTGTGAATAAACTTGACTTTATAATGAAGGGTGGAAGGAACAACATGCATCTCATGCAACTAAGGTCTACCCAAAAGGAGGTTATAATTAAGAAGTCTAGGCATAACATGAACAGGAGTATTCAGGATGAATGGACCTACTTTGATAGGTAAGGTAATGATGCCCAAAGTTTTCTTTTCAATATTATCAAATCCACAAATAGGCATATTATCCAGTTGAATAGTTGAAAGATCAACTTTAATTGCTTTGAGCATGTCCATGCTACAAATATTAAGCCTAGATCCATTATCAATCATGATCCTATGAATGATAATCTTATTTCTAGTACCAACAACCATAAGAGCATCATATTGATTTTAAACTTCTTTAGAAGTTAAATCCATTTCAGTAAACACAATGCCAGGAGGACCCGGGGTAGCATGAATGCACTGTAAGAAGGAATTGATGTTTTCTTGATTAGGAGGTGGAGTGGGAAGAGTTGCTAGAGATTATTGCAATGTTTCATGGTAGGTAGATGAAGTTTGAATAAGTTCCCATACAAAAATCTTGGTAGGGGTCTTAGGAAGCACCAGATTAGGCTGAGGGTTATGCCTTGTACAATAGGTGTGAGCTATTGAATCTTGATCATTGAAATATGCTAAAGATTCTATAATTTTAACTTTGATAGTAACAAGAGGAAAACCTTTGATAGTCAACTAGGGTTTTGGATAAACCATGTTAGTTGTCTGAACACTACAAATAGATTCACAAGAATGAAGAAAAGAAGACATCCTAGCAAGAGATGAGGTAGGATCTTGATTCTCCATAAGATGATCACTAAGAGGGAGAGAATTAAGGGAATTCATATCATTCTCCACTAATGCCTCATCACTAGAAGGAATCCCAAATGGAGGTAAAGCATCTATAATGTCTCCTTCTTTTTCTAAAATGTTCTCACAAGGGGAATGTGTTTTATAAAAAGAGCCATCATCATGTATGAACATGTCATACATTAATAAATTACCCTCTTATATCAAAGATTATTCATGTGGAGGGGATAAATCAATGTCTTTATCCAAGGGTTTATCCCAAATAGGAGGATCATCCATAATGAATTCATGAGGAAGAGAGTAATCAACATCCAAATCATAAGGTTCATCCCAAATAGGAGGATTATCATCCCTATCAATAAAGAACATTGTAGGAGCTCCATAAATCACTAAACCTTGATCCCTAAAAGGGAAAGGAGGTAAATTATATTCTAAAGTAGGCTCATAAAAAGGACATATATTAGGAGAAAAATTAACATCAATTCTCAACTCATCTCCATAAAGAGAAATATGATGGAGAGAAAGACAAAATTCATCTTCTTACTATAATATATCCTTACAAGGTAATACAAGAGAGGACAAAGAAAAATCACATGCACTAAATAAAGTCTTTCTAAGTGTAACACCATGCAATGGTAAAGTAAGAGGAGGATGTTGTTTAATCCCAAAATTTATAGAAGGATGTTTGGAAAACACTTGAAACAACTTGTGCAACATGATAATGATTAAAGAAATGCATAGAAAATAGATCTAAATATATCCAAATGCATTCAAATGAAATCTATAATCATGAAAAATGCAAATGTTTTTGTATTTTTAAAGCAATTTGTGATTTTTAATTTTTTATATATAAATGCAAGAGCATAAAAGAAATCTACTTTTAAATTCATGTAAGATCAAACACAAGATGAAAATCTAACACCAAAAAGAAAGAGTTGTCTATCACGGGTTCACCAAAATGTAAAGGAGAAAATATGGATAGGGTTTAGAACAATGTTGGTTTGCTCATAAAAGGGACCCTATGCACATATTATGTATTTACATTTAATTATATTTGATAAGGGGTGTAAATCTGGAAATTTTTGCAAAGAATAGTCGAGTAAAATACATACCTTTGAAAAGGAATCTGCTAAAAACCATGTCAAACAGTCTAAAAAACTATTGAGGTTCTCTTCTCTTGTTCTACTAAAGATGATTATGTCATCCAAGTACACTACTACAAACTTCCCAATGCAGTCTTTCAGTACTTCACTCAACCTCGTTAAAGTTGTTGGAACATTTGATAGGAAAAATGGCATGAATAGCCATTCATATAACCCTTTAGTAGTTTTTAAGGCTATCTTCCACTCATCCCCCTCATTAAACCTTATTTGATGGTATCCACTTTTTAATTCTATCTTTGTGAAGTATCTAGCCCCTCCTAGACAGCCCATTAGGTCTTCTCTACTAGGGATAGGGAACCTATACCTAATGGTAATCCTATTTATTTCTTTGGAGTTTGTACATAACCACCAAGTTCCCTCTTTCTTAGGTGCTAATACTGTGGTTATGACACAAGGGCTAATGCTCTTTCTTATAAGGCCTTGTTCTAAGAATTCTTGAACTTGCCTAGCTATCTCTTTATTCTGTTGGGAGTCATTTTATAGGCTTCCTTATTGGGTAGGGTATCTCCATGGATTAGGTATATTTGGTGGCTTACTGACCTCTTAGGTGGTAAGGTGGCTAGTTGTCCATCACTCACTATCCCTTGGTACTTTACTAGCATCTCTTGAACTTCTTTGGGCAACTCTATCTTCTTCTCTGATTTTTCTGCAGTCTCCTTTAGTTTCAACACCAGTGCAAAGACAATTCCTTATCCTTCATTTAGAGTCTCTAAGAACTCATTTTCACCCACCATAAGAACATTTGAACCAATATACTTCACTTCTGAATCCTCGAACAGTGACTAGATCTTTTATGTCACATTATCTTTCTTGAAAGTGTAGGAGTTTTTCACTCCATTATGCATATCCATCTATTCAAATTTCCATGGTCTACATAGGAGCAAGTGACATGCATCCATAGGTAATACATCACATAAAACTTTATCTTTATATCTCCCAATGGAGAATTCCACCCAAGGTTGTTCATTAAATAGGACATGTTGTCCTTTGTTAAGCCATGTGACTTTATAAGGATGGATATTGGGTATCCTTGTCATGTTTAGCTTGATGACTGCCTCCTCTGACACTATGTTTTTAGTAGATCCTGAGTCTATGATGACTCTACACACCTTTCCCATTATTCTACACTTTACTCTAAAGAGTGCTCTTCTTTGACTGCTTTCTTCCTTCACTAGTTCATTTATGATAGTTCTCCTCATCAAAAGGTTTTCTCCCTCCTTTGATTCCAATGGGAATTCATGATTATTATTCCCACTTGTCTCTTCATGGACATATTTCAGTCTCTTGTCACCTCCTTGTGAATAACTTCCCTTCTTTGGATACCTATATGCATGATGTACTAACTGGTTAAAGTGATAACACTTCATTTTGGAAAAATAGTTACCTCTCCCTTGGCTACTACCTCTTCCACTATTGTTTGTGTTCCTTCCTTTGCTAGAACTTCCCCTATTGAATTTCCCTTCATTTTTTTGAGTAATCTTACTCTCTGATTGTCCTTTGGATTTAGATCTTATTCCTCCATAACCACTTCTTCATCCTCTAGCATCTCTTCCTCTACCTCTTCCTCTTGAAGTATTGGAATCTTATTTCTTCTTTAACTTATCTTCCAACTTGATAGAAATTTGGTGGCACTTTAAAACTGTATCTACAGTTAGAAGACTCATCTCATCTTGAATGGTCAATTTGAGGGCATTCAGATACCTTTCTACTTTCACCTTCTCATGTTTTTCTGTCCTTGACCTTATACAAAGTCTTTGGAATTATTTAGTGTAAGAGTTAACATCTAGGTCCTTTTTTCTTAATCCTTGTTCTCTCTTATGGAGTTGGATTTCATAATCCTTTAGAATGTAAGCCTCTCTTACTTTTTCTACAATATCTCTCCATGAACCAATAGGCTTCTTCCCATTATTCTCTCTCTCATATTGGATGAATTTCCACCAAGTGAGTGCAAATCCTCTCAATCTTGCTTTAGCAACCTTGACCTTTTGAGCCTTAGTGATGCCATCACAATCAAAATGTTTTTCTAAGCCCTCTATCCAATCAAGAGCTACTTCTGGTTCCATTTTTCCACTAAAAATGGGAACTCCTTCCAATCCTTTGCCACTCATAGCTTTTAGAGATTTCAAGAATGGTTCTTGTTCACTGAAAGGGTCAGACTCAGGGACTTCAGCTTCAATGGCAAGGTCTTTTCCTTTCCCTCCAACCTTGTCTAACACTTCATCTATCTTCACATAAACTTCATCAAATTTTTGTTTAACTTGAGCCAATCTATCTCAGAGTATCATGTTCTCTACCTCTTGTTCATCCACCTTCTTTGCTAATTTACCATTAATCACCATTTTTTACTCTCTAATGGATTCCTTTGGTTGTAACATTAACCACACACCTAATCAAAGAGGCTATGATACCAATCTGATAGAAGTAATCTCCAATGGTGTGCTTGCACAATACCACAAGAAATGACTTCTCTTACCCTAGTCCAATGAGGACCCTAATATTCTCTATAGGACCCCTCTATCCTCTAGGATCTGAGCCTAATAACATCCCTAAATCTTATCTAAGATTTCAACTATTGTGATTCACCTTGAAGGACTTCTACCATCAAATTTGTCTCGCCATGCTCTACATTAGTTTCAAGGCTTTCAATGCCAAATTATTGAAATCCTCACCACACATGTAACAAGGGTCTTGTATATTCTCTGAATGTTCAATCCACATCCAATCAATCCAAATTTCCTAAGTCCTTCACCCCCAAATAAATTGGGTTTCAACTTCACACCCAATTTCCCTATTAGGCCTAAAACACCTATTAGCCCTATTCAGTGAGTTTTTCAAACTTTTATCTGAATACTTGCACACAACCTATAAAAATAATTAGGCATCTAGATACCCTTTTAGGATACCAAAATAATTTTTAATGTCTAAAGTTCCCAAGTTGTCTGTACATCATTGTCCTAGAAAGTAGGGCTTTTAAATCTATTTTGGCTCTCTACAAGCAACACACTGATTTCTCTTCAAAAATCTATCCAAATGGATTAGATAAGCTATGAAATAGACACTAGGGAAATATAGGTATCTAATAACACTGACTCCTCTCTTGGTTCAGTTCTCCATCTCATACCCTTGTCTCTGCAAATGATTTTAGCTTAACCATACCTCTAGTCAGATTGTCCTAGCTCACCTATGACATGGTCTTAAAAATAGAAAATAACCTTACCTGACCTCCTAATTATATATAAACTATATAGAGTGGCTCCCCTATTCATTTCATCCAACATTTTATGGTTTTCATGGATGAATTTCATGGGGGAACCATGAAAGTAAAATTCACATTGGATTACACCAACAGACTACCTAGTTTAGGATTATTTTTCTACAGAGAACAAACTAACTCAAAAATGCTTACACCTTGAAATAAAAGTTCTTAAAACACACCCCTCTACATGAAACAACATTCGTATATTATTATTAAATCCATAAACAAGCTCTGTAAGACCAAATGCTTGAAAAATACACTAACACAGAATTGCAGTCACTTTTGCTATTCCAAAAATTGCTTACAAAAAACCCTCTCCTCAAGATTCGATCCTCAGAGTGTCTTAGATGAAATTCTCCACCATTATAGGAAATTTTAAATCAATTCACACTCCTACATTTGTGGGAATCCTATGTTTCCGAGTTGCATCCAACATTTGCAATTTCTTGCAAATGTTGTCATGACGACATTTGGCATCTTTTGCATTAACTATGAAAACTAGATTCTAGGGCCTCTAGGCTATTTAGTTTGATGAAATAACCCAATTTAATGAACTTAAGGAATATTTTACATCCTCCATTGGTCTAGAACTCATTTTGAACCCAAATCCCAACTTTATACCAACTAGACATAAACTAACAAAAATAACTAATAATGAATAATTGGTGACCTTAGTCCTAACACTAACTAACCTAGTCCACATGACCAACTAAGGCCTCAAAGAAAAAACACATCTCTAACTTGTCTGAGATCATATACAAGCCAAAAAATTCTAAGTCTTGAGGATTTCCTATGTCCTCCTACACCAGTCAACTTGATGTAATCTGTATGGTCATGGAAATATTGCTAAAGACTTCAAAGAACTGATGAATCAAAGGCTATGCTATCAATAATGCATATAAGTCAAGTATTCACAAAGTGACTATATACAATGACGGAGTGCACACCAATGGACAAAGTAAGAGAGAAAAGTCATAGTGTCACCTTACAAGAAAAATGTACAGCATTACCGTTGAGAAAAGTCACAATATTACGTGACGAGAAAAGAACAGTGTAACATGACAAACAAAATTATAGTTTTGCCTAACGGATGGAGATCCTGAAGACAACATAAGTCACACCAACAGAATGGTTAGTTATCACCGATAACTAACTAAAGTATTTACTGACAGAACATAGAGTTTAGAAATGAAAAAATTCTTAGCTGTCAAAAGCTAAAAATAGACTTAACTGATACTTATCATTGTTTTAATCTACAAGATAAAGCCGGAGGTAAGTGAAGGATTTAAAGCTGATTTGTCCAGTTGGAAAGAAGATCTCTATGAGATAAAACTAGATTTTTTCTTTAAATCTAATTGTTGAGAATTGTGGATCACGCCAATATCAAGAAAGCCAAGAAATGGTGAAATCATGTCTATATAAGAGATAAGCTTATTCATTATGAAGAAGGGGGAGTGACAAGTGTTGGAGATAACGGATTCACCCCCTCCCCCCCCTCTCTATGTCATCTCTTGGGACTATTCCTAACAATTGGTATTAGAGCCAAGTGCCTTGGAGAGAAAGCCTAACAGCTTAAGGTAGATCAAATGGCATACTTCACAAAAGAGAGTCCTAAGTTTGATGGAGAGAACTATCTTGATTGGAAGAATAAAATGATAGCACATCTTCACTGCATTGGATTTGAGATCTATGAGATTTATACTCATGAAATTAATGTTCCCACCTTGAAAGACCTTTCAGAAGAAGACTCTGCAAATAAACAAAATGAAGTATTCACTCAAAATGCAATTTCCAAGGAAGCCCTAATCACTTCCCTATTTGACAGTGACTTTTCTTAGATCAAGAAGGAAGAAAAAGCATATTTAATTTGGAAATAATTAGAATAGATTTTTGAAGGAGATATACAAGAAAAGAATACACGTAGAAAGACATGGAAGAAAAGATACAATAATTTAGAGATGCTACCTAAAGAAAACATCAGAGCTTACAATCAAAGGATTAATGAAGCAGTATCAGGTATTAGGAACAATGGTGGAGAAATTTTAGAGGATGATATAATGGAAAAACTAATGACCACATTAACAAAATACTATGAGAGAAAGATCAATATCCTAGATGAGAGTATGCAATTTGCAAAAGACTTCAAGAGAGAGACTTTGATCAAAAAAATCTCTACATTTTAGATATCAAGATTGAAGACAAAACCTAAAATGGAAATAACTTTCAAAGCCTCAGTCCATGGTAAGAAATCTTCAAGCAACTCTAATAATAATGAGAAAGAAGAAGTTGATACTAAACTAGAATAAATCATTACTATGATTGCCAGGAAGGAAAGAAAAGGTAAAGGGAAATATGAATGGCAACTACCATTCAAATTGTTTTCATGCAACAAAGTTGGCCACTTTGCATCCAACTGTCCTACAAGAGTCAAGAAGTTCATATTAGATTACAAGCCCAAATACACTAAGGAATACTATCATGTTGAAGATGGTGTAACTGATGATGATTGAGGAGAAGATGAAATTGGATTTCTTTCCATTAAATACATTGAGAAAATGCTTGAGGAGATGGACACTGAAGATGAAAAAGAAGCACAAGAGTTAGCATTAGTTTCCAAAGCTGACATCAAAACAGACTGGATCATAAACAATGGGTGTTCACATCACATGGAAAGTGACAAAGATAGATTTTTACATCTAGATAAGTACAAAGGTGGCATGTTCATATTTGGAAATAACACTCCCAAACCTATCATAGGCAGAAGATCTATCACCTTAGATGGAAAGAACAAAACAAATAATGTTCTTTATTTTGATGGCTTGCATCATAACTTACTAAGTGTTGGACAAATGCTAGATAAAGGATATCAGTTGGAAGTCAAGAACAACAGTTGCATTATCAAAAAAAAAGAAGGATAAAAAATTGCATTAGGCTCAAAGACCAAAGGTAAGGTCTTTCAACTTAACTTTGAAGTAAGTTGTTTTGTTGCAAAAGTGGATGATAGTTGGCTATGGAACAAGAGACTTTGTCATATCATTTTTGACAACATAGTAAAGATAAGTAATGTAAAGGAAGTAAGAGACCCTCCAAGTATTGCAAGACCAGTTGATACTATGTGTAGGGAATGTGTGATGGGGAAGCATGTGAGCACCTCATTTAGAAGAAACAGAACTCAGCAGAGAAAAAATTAGATCTGATACATACAGAACTATGTGGACCTACTCAAACTATATCATACTATGGAGAAATGTATTTTATTTTGTTTCTTGGTGATTTCTCAAGGATGATGTGTGTTGCATTCTTAAGAGACAAATTTTAAGCTTTTGACAAGTTCAAAATATTTAAAGATAAAGTTGAAAATGAATTTGGATTGAAGATAAAATGTCTGAGATCAAATAGAGGAGGAGAATTCACCTCTGACCAGTTTTATGATTACTGCGAAGAACAAGGAATCAAAAGATAGTTAAGTGCACCTAGAACCCCTCAATAGAATGAGATTGTAGAAAGAAGGAATAGGATAATACTTGACACAAAGTGCACTATCATGATTGAATAAAAGGTTTCACATACCTATTAGAGAGATGTGGTCAATACAACAGTCTATACTATCAATAGAATCCAATTAAGGCCAGGCGCATACAAGACACCTTATGAACTTTGGTTTGGTAATGTACCTATTGTAAAATACTTTAGAATATTTGGAAGCAAGTGCTACATCAATAGAGATGATAGTATTTGCAAGTTTGATTCTAGAAGCGATGAAGGTATTTTTATTGGTTAGTCTACTAAAAATAAATCCTATAGAAGTTTTAATCTAAGATTGAAGAAGATCATTGAAAGTACTCAGGTGAAGATTGATGAGAAGTTTATGATTCAAGATAGATACTATGAATGTGCTCCCATGATTGAAGATGAACCCAGACCTATCAATAAAAACACAATCATTGAAGATGTTTCATGCAATAATCCTGAACCAAGTGAAGAAGAATCACATATTACAAATGAGAGTGTCACTCCTAAAAAATCAAAATATACATCCAAATACCACTCTAAAGAAGGAAATCATTGGAGATCAGAGTACTAAAGTCTTGAAAAGATCTAGAGAAAAAGGATTAACCACCAATGAAGATGTACGCTTACTTTCACAGATTAAACCCTTAAGTGTTGAAGATGTGTGCAATGATTCAGATTGGCAAAGTGCTATGCAAGAAGAATTAGATCAGATAATCAAGAATGATACATGGGAACTAGTCCCTAGACCTTGTGACAAAAATGTGATTGGAACAAAGTGGATATTCATGAATAAGATGAATGAAGAAGACACAGTGGTAAGAAACAAAGAAAGACTGGTATGTAAAGGATATGTGAAGAGAGAAGGAATAGACTACATTGATACATTTTCCCCTATGAGTGGACTTGAAGCTATCAAGTTGTTTTTGGCCTATGACACATTCAAAAATTTCAATGTATATCAGATGGATGTCAAGTTAGCCTTTCTGAATGGTGACTTGAAAGAAGAAGTTTACATAAAATAGCCTGAAGGATTCAAACTATCAGACAAACCAGACATGGTATGAAGATTAAAGAAAGCCCTTTACAGACTTAAACTGGCCCCAAGAGCTTGGTATGAGAGACTTGATGGTTACTTAACCAAGATTGGATTCAAAAAGGGGACAACAGATTGCAACTTATTCATGAGAGAGACACCTGATGGACTATTACTTGTTGCTATCTTTGTTGATGACATTATCTTTGGAGGTAATGACAAGCTTAGTGCAAAATTTGCCAAAGAAATGCAAAGTGAGTTTGAAATGAGCATGATAGGACCTATCAAATATTTTCTTGGATTAAATGTAAAACAAATAGACAAAGGAATATTCATAAATTAGTCTAAATATGTGAAGGAGATATTAAGGACTTTCAAACTGGAATATTGCAATCCAGTAATCACTCCCATGATAAGAGGAAGAAATCTTTCTAAAGATGATGATTCCACAACATGTGACAAGACTCTATACAAGTCTATGAATAGAAAACTGATATATCTTACTCGATCTAGACCTCATATTTCTAATGCAGTTGGCATTATTGGAAGATTTGCAATTGAACCTAAACAAAACCACTTAATGGCAATAAAAAGAATATTCAGATACTTAAAGGGAACTATAGACTATGGTTTATGGTATCCTAACTCAAAGAATGTACAGCTACATATGTATACAGATGTAGTTTGGACAGGTTGTGTTGATGATAGGAAGAGTACCTTAGGAGGATCAGTATTTCTTGGAGATAGATTGGTCACTTGGACAAGTAAAAAGTAGAATTGTATTTCTCAGTCAATAGCAAAAGTTGATTATCTAGCTGCAACATTGAATTGTTCTACAATTGTTTGGATCAAAAAGATGATTAAAGAATTTTGTATTCAGATTGACTATCCTATTGTTATTCACTATGATAATACTAGCACTATCAATATTTCAAAGAACCCTGTGATGCATGCAAAGACAAAACACATTGAGATTAAATATCATTTTCTAATAGAAAAGTTGTAGACAAAGAAGTAAATATTGATTATGTGAGCACTAAAGAACAATTAGTAGATATTTTTACAAAGAATTTATCAAAATATAATTTTGAGTATCTCAGGGAGAAGCTGGGAGTAATTCCCTTTCCTGAGTCTGATTAGAATTTGCAGCAAGAACATCAGTCTTTGGTGACTGATGAATGGTTGACTACTCTACTTCTGGAGTAGTACCTATGCTTAATGGTGCTTTGCACCCTTTTCCATTGATGTCAAGGGGGAGTATATAGTAAGGGGAATCATATACTCTAGGGGAGTATATAGTCATGAAAATAAAAACACAGTCACAAGAGCTACAACATTGTAGAGGAACCTTTGATGAGAATATTGAAAAGATTGTAAAAAGAAGGAAGACACATTGAGTTGATGATATCATATGTGTCCATCAATGTCAAAGGGGGAGATTGTTAGATATTTTCTTCTATGCAAATAATTGACTTTATGTTTGTCATTGATGAAAACATATAGTATTCAGTAGTGATCTATATTCAGTTTTTAGTATGGATAAGTGTAAGCCTTGCGTGGTTGTCTTTATGTTTCAGACATAGTTACTACACCATGTACATTCACGTAGAGTCAGATATGTAGTTTCAGTTGAGATATGTTAGTCTATTTTCATAGTTACAGTTTTTGGAGATTATCTGTTGAGAGTTGATGTAATTACAATGTTTCTTGAGTTGCGCCTATCTTTGGGATATGTGTATTTACATTCATGTTTAGTTATGAGTTAATGATGATTGTACAAAGGCACCAAACATGTTTTAATAGAATAGTGATATTGGAGTTAATTTGGTAGAGTCAACTTTGTGAAGCATCATGTCCATTCAGTTTGAGTTGCGCGGTCCTAACTTTGATTGTGTGATTAGTTAAGCCGAAAAGGAAATTTTTGAAGTGTTTCCTACATTCGTTGCAACCTTATCCTTGGGAAGATATATATTGTAGTTCAAATGAAATCAGTAAGGGTCAAAAATGAAGTGAAAAAGAAAAGATAGAGCAGAGAAAAAAGTGAGACAATTGAAGATCTATGTGAAGAAATAGAAGAAGACTACAATTCATTGGAACTAACCAAAACACCAGGTCTACTCAATAGCTCATTATAAGATATAGTGTATATTTGTTTTCCAGAAGGTTGCAACCTTCATCATTTAAGCAGTGACCTCTTGGATAGTGTTTCCTCACCCCTAACAGGGTTATCTGTAAAAGACTCCTAATAGGGTCTTACCTTTGACTAGGTCTCTATACTTATTACATTGTAAATAAAAAATCCTAATAGGGTTGCAAGATCTTCTAACAAGGATCATTATAAAATAGTACAGTTATTTGTGGGTGCTAATTCCAACCAGGGTTTTTACCTGTTTTGGTTTTCCCTCTGACCAAATTTGTGTTGTTCATTTCTGTGATAACATGTTGAGTTCATATTTAAAGTTATTTTGTACTTAATTGAATAAAAATTGAAACTTGTAGATAACTGATTCACCCCCCCTCTCAGTTATCTCTTTGGACTATTCCTAACAACAAGAGAATAGATGCTGAAGAGATTCTAAAGGAGAAGAAAGTATTTATTTAGACCTGATCAATCAAGCTGAGGAAAGAGATAAATTCTATGAACACCGACGAACAGTGATACAACATCACAAACCACAAAAGTGTGGAGAAAAAGTATTGAATTGATAACATTGATCAGAAAGGTAATGCACTTAAAATAGATCTAAAAATATACAATTCAAGTTGCATATGTGAAAAAATCAATTTATTGTTTTAGTTTAACCACTGCAACATCAAGTCTCTTAACTGAGGACTTAAAAGTATTTTGTAATTGAGATACATCCCAAGAAGTATGAAAAAGTTTGATCATACAAAGTAGCATTGGATATGACTGATACCTATTGATAGGCCAAGTGAGTGTTTGATCAAGGATGGTAGCATTAGATGCCAGATACTCAGTGACAAACTATCTATTTAAATCCTCTAACAAGGTCACACCTAACAGTGTGTTTGTAACCTTTAATAGGGTTGGCTCTTAACCGAGCTCACTTTAGAAGAGTGAAAATTTGGGGTACCGGTCCTAGTGGTTTTTCCCTTAACAAGGTTTCCACATTAAAAATGCATGTCTTAATGTGTCTATGATTCATTACTTTAATGTTTTTCATTTGACATAAGTAAATCTGGATTGATCGGTATACACTAGTTATTTATTGTGTTTCGGTAAATAGTAAGACTGATTATCGGTAAACATATAGAAGAAGCTTTTACAAAGCATTCTAAAAAGTAGTAATTTGATATAAGTATTTGTAAACGAGAAAATATGGACAGGATTTATAAAAATGTTGGTTTGCTCATAAAAGTTACCCTATGCACATATTATCTATTTACATTTAATTGTATTTGATAAGGGGTGTAAATCTAGAAATTTTTGCAAAGAATAGTAGAGTAAAATACACCTCTAAAAAAGAATCTACTGAAAATGCTGTCAGATGGCATCATAAACTGTTAATTTTTTTTGAACCTTAACTAAAACTATGAGAGCTACGAAACCCAGAAATCATTTTCTTTTATGAGAAAGGTCAATTTTGAACTAGTTGAGAATGTTGACCTTAACACAGAATTTATGATTCTAACCTAGGTTAGGGCTGAGGTCATCCTTGACCTAGGTCAGGGTCGATCTTGACCCCAAAATTTTACACTTGACCCCAAAAAGTTGAGTTGGACCTACATAGCTCCGACGGAAAATCTGTTTGCAAATCTCAAAAGTTTGCCAAAAATGGTATCTAGACCTACACTTTAATATGCTGCTCTGAACCTTTACCTACAAGAAAATGGTTTTTTTTTTGGGGGGAGGGGTTTTCCTTGGTCAAACCTTGGTTTTGGAATTAACCTTATAATGTAAATGAAATTCCCTAAGTAAACAAAGTAAATAAACAAATTCACCTTGCTTGTATAGAAACCCTTGTGGTGGATTCGAGTCCGTGAATCCACAAGTATGTATGATCCAAATGGATTTAGAATGTAGAGTTTAGAATGCCTCAAATAAGTTTCATGTATATCTTCAACACCAATCTTGAATGGATCTGGTAATAGGAAGAAGCTTGGAGGAATATGGATGGAGAAATCTTCAACAAGAGATCTCAATAGACCTTTGAATACTTGAGTGGCTACCAATGGATCTCCTAGATGAATTAGATGCTTGAATGATTGAGAATAGATGCTTTCTTCAAATATTTCTTCTTACCTTTTCCTTTCAAGTTTTGAGCGCTTGTGATTATGCTTGATGATGGTTGCTTGTGGTTAGAGAAAATGAGAGGAGAAAGCTTCCTTATCTACAAATCTAGGGCACAATCTTCTAGAGAGGCCTGCATAGGAGAATTAAATTTCCATTAGACCTATACCCTTATAAGTGGACATATTTTAAATATAATTTAAGAATCCTTGCTTCAAAGACTGAAATAGCCAACCCGAAAGCGAGAATTAAACTTTTCTGAAGCCCGAGATCTGAAAACCCTAGAAATCTAGAATCTAGACAAAAATTCAAAAAAGTTCAACTGTGACGTAGGTCAAGGTCAAGGTCAACCTTGACCTAGGTCAAGGGTGAGGTTGACCTTGAACTAGGTCATGGGTGAGGTCGACCTTGACTCAGAAAGGATGATTTTGACCCAGAGGTCAAAAATCTCAGTTTCCAATTTAAGGTGTTAGAAATAGGCTAGAATAGTGGGAAATGGGGTAGAATAGGGGAAAAATCTAGATCCAAGTCAGAGACCCATTTAGGGTTCTTGCAACGTGACCCCAAACCACTTACTCAGAAGACTAAACCAGTCTACACTAGAAGTACTTCCATTTTTTGACTATACATTTAGCCCCCACTTTAGCAAGATTATGGACTTGATGCAAACTCTTGGTAAAGGAGATCGGGAAGAAAATATAATCTTATTAAAATCAAAAAGGAACAAAGGAATCCTCAAGCCCCTAGGAACTTAAGTTTTTATCAACCCTAAGATCACGATAAGAGAGACATCACCAGTCAAAGACAAAAAGAGAGAGGGTTTGATTAGCTCAGCCAATAAGATGTGTGTATCTGACTGTGAATCACAAAAAGGATAGGATGGACCACCAAGCAAGCACTTGATAGTCACCACATAAATTTGTGCACCTTCTGGCGGCTTTGGGCATGTATGTAGTGCATCTTTTGATGGCTTTTGTGAAGTACCCATGGATCCATATCCTTATATCACCATGGAAAACATTTATAAAATGCGTATCTCTTCAAGATTTAGAAAATTATATGCACTACCTTATGATGATTTAGCATATTGAATTGTAATTGAATGCGTATCTCTTGAGGATTTAGAAACTTATGTGTGTTACCTTTAGAGGATTTAGCATGCTACAAAACAAAATGTTAGAATAAAAATGCAATAATATAGAATGAGGGAGGTTGTATATATGCCCCCCTCCTTAATATGGAAAAGTACATACTATTTTAACATGTTAAGGAAAGAAAAGAACAAGGATAAATCCTTCTTCAACATCAAGACAATATCCATGTACAACACCCAATCCAAGCCAAGAAGGTCACAACTCCTATGAGGCCATGGAAGGGATGAATGCAAAGGGATATCATGCAAGAAGTGATAAAGTAACCCTTGTGAGGGATAGCACACTATTCAATTTCAAAGGTGAGAGATTTATCAACCATGGAAACCCAATGTTACAAAAAGAAATAAGTTATGATCAAGCACATAGATTCTCAATGAAAACCAAAATGTTTCATGTATGATTGGATATCACATAATAGATAGATACTACTTAACCAAGGGAAAAGTGGATCCTGGAAAGATAGAAAAGAAGGAGATGGCATCCTCACCCCCAAAGCATAGGAACAAGGATGAAAGGGGACCTATTAAATCACTCACAATACTATGCAAGACAACGATCCCACAAAGATTAAGCTAACATTGTTTACATAATGTGCAGTTCCATAATAGGAACATAAATGTTATTTAGAGAAAATAGGATTGAAATACAACTCATTGCCACATGATATATAAATAATTTTACTATCAACGAGCTGCCTAATGTTATAATGTAAAGCTTGGCATTCATTAGTAGATTAATCATGAAATCTACTATAGAAACAAAAAGGAGGAATCTTCAAGTACGAACTATGTTTCATTTTGCATTTAGGTCTAATAATCACCTTAGCATGAAGGAGTTTAGGGAGAACAACCTCTTGGTCAAATTCCTTCATAGGGTCATCATGTTTTTAAGTGTTATTTGAGATGTTGGTAACATTTATGTGTTTTTGATGATTAAATCCTGGTCCATAAGAATGCTCATGCCCCTCATTCTATAAGAGCATTTGAATTCCTTGTTTATGCTTACCACATCATTGACCATGAAATCATTGTTTAACTATTAAATGATAACTAGGACCATAAAAAGAATCCATATCAATAGGAGTCAATGGAACTTTAGTAGTCACTATGTCATCATTACTAGTAGGTTTGACAGATTCATAGTGGGTAGAAGCAGTGACAAAGTTATTACAAAGGGCATTAGAAGTAGAAGCAAAAGCTCATTATTCAAACTCTCTTTGTTGCTTCATAAAATCAAGATTAGAAACCTTATACTCTCTAATAAAGGTAGGATTAAAATTCAAGGTTCTCCAATCATCTCCAGGAAGAGCATTAGAGGAAGAAAGATTACTATTAGGAATAGGATTATTGTGGGTTTGAATATTCAAACAAGGATTTTGTGCCTTATCCACATGAAGTATATACACCATGTTGTTGTGAATAAACTTGACTTTATAATGAAGGGTGGAAGGAATAACATGCATCTCATGCAACTAAGGTCTACCCAAAAGGAGGTTATAATTAAGAAGTCTAGGCATAACATGAACAGGAGTATTGAGGATGACTGGACCTACTTTGATAGGTAAGGTAATGATGCCCAAAGTTTTCTTTGCAATATCATCAAATCCACAAATAGTGATATTATCCAGTTGAATAGTTGAAAGATTAGCTTTAATTTCTTTGAGCATGTCCATGCTACAAATATTAAGCCCAGCTGTGTTATCAATCAAGGTTCTACGAATGATACTTTTATTGATAGTAACAACAACCATAAGAGCATCATATTGATTTTGAACTTCTTTAGAAGGTAAATCCTTCTGAGTACACACAATGTCAGGAGGACCCAGGGTAGCATGTATGCACTGTAAGAAGGCATTGATGTTTTCTTTATTAGGAGGTGGAGTGGGAAGATTTTTGAGAGGATTTTGTAAGGTTTCATGGTAGTTAGGTAAAGTTTGAAGAAGCTCCCATAAAGAAATCTTGGCAGGGGTATTATGCAATTGGTTTATCAAATCATACTCCATGCTAGGAAGATGGGGTAGAGGAGGAAGAATGGGTAGAGAAAGTGGTAAAGAAGTAGGAACCACCAGATTATGTTGAGGTTTATTCCTTGTACAATAGGTGTGAGCTATCGAATCTTGATCATTGAAAGACTCTGAAGACTCGATAGGTTTATCTTTGATAGTAATGCGAGGACAACCTTTGATAGTCAACAAGGGTTTTGGATAAACCATGTTAGGTGTCTCAACACTAAAAATAGAATCACAAGAAGGAAGAATAGAAGACATCCAAGGATGAGATGAGGTAGGATCTTGATTCTCCATAACACCATCACTAAGAGGGAGAGCATTAAGGGAATTCATATCATTCTCCACTAATGCCTCATCACTAGAAGGAATCCCAAATAGAGGTAAAGCATCTATAATGTCTCCTTTCTCTAAAATGTCTTCACAAGAGGAGTGTGTTATAGAAAAAGAGTCATCATCATGTATGAACATGTCATCCATTAATAAATCACCCTCTTGTATCAAAGATTCTTCACATGGAGGGGATAAATCAATGTATTTATCCAAGGTTTTATCTCAAATAGAAGGATCATCCATAATGGCTTCATGAGGAAGAGAGTAATCAACATCCAAATCATAAGGTTCATCCCAGATAGGAGGATTATCATCCCTATCAATAAAGCACATTGTAGGAGCTCCATAAATCACTAATGCTTGATCCCTAAAGGGGAAATAAGGTAAATTATATTCTAAAGTAGGCTCATAAAAAGGACATATATTAGGAGAAAAATTAACATCAATTCTCAACTCATCTCCATAAAGAGAAATATGATGGAGAGAAAGATTAAATTCATCTTCTTACTATAATATATCCTTACAAGGTAATACAAGAGAGGACAAAGCAAAATGACATGCACTAAATAAAGTATTTCTAAGTGTAACGCCATGCAATGGTAAAGTAAGAGGAGGATGTTGTTTAATCCCAAAATTTATAGAAGGATGTTTGGAAAACACTTGAAACAACTTGTGCAACATGATAACGATTAAAGAAATGCATAGAAAATGGATCTAAATATATCCAAATGCATTCAAATGAAATTAATAAGCTTGAAAAATGTAATTATTTTTGTATTTTTAAAGCAATTTGTGATTTTTAATTTTTGATATATAAATGAAAGAGCATAAAATAAATCTACTTTTAAATGCATGTAAGATCTAACACAAGATGCAAATCTAACACCAAAAAGAAAGAGTTGTCTATCACGGGTTCACCAAAATGTAAAGGACAAAATATGGATAGGGTTTAGAACAATGTTGGTTTGCTCATAAAAGTGGCCCTATGCACATATTATTTATTTACATTTAATTATATTTGATAAGGGGTGTAAATATTGAAATGTTTGCAAAGAATAGTGGAGTAAAATACATACCTCTAAAAAATAATCTTTTGAAAACCCTATGAGATGGTCTCAGAACTGAAACTACGAGATCTACAACACCCAAAAATGTTTTTCTTTTCAGAGAAAGGTCAATATTGACCTAGTTGAGAATGTCGACCTTGACCTAGAATTTTTTATTCTAACCTTGGTCAGGGCTGAGGTCATCCTTGACCTAGGTCAGGGTCAACCTCAACCCCAAAATGTCACGCTCCACCCAAAAAATTTGACCTGGACATGCATAGCTCTGATGGAAAATATGTTTGCAGATCTTGAAAGTTTGTCAAAAAGGGTATCCAGATCTGCACTTTTATTTGCTATCCTGAAACTGTACCTACAAGAAAAATGGTTTTTTTTTTTGGGGGGGGGGGAGCGGGGAGGGGTTTGCCTTAGTCAAACCCTATTTTTAGAATTAACCTTATAATGTAATTGAAATTGCATAAGTAAACAAAGTAAATAAAAAAATTCACCTTGCTTGTATAGAAGCCCTTGTGGTGGATTAGAATCCATGGATCCACGAGTATGTATGAACCAAATGGACTTAGAATGTAGATTCTAGAATGCCTCAAATAAATTGCATGTAGATCTTCAACACCAATGTTGAATGGATATTGGAATAGGAAGAAGCTTGGAGGAATGTGGATGGAGAAATCTTCAACAAGAAAAATCCATAGAGCTTTGAATCTTTCAATGGCTACCAATGGATCTCCTTGATGAATTGGATGCTTGAATGATTTAATTCTTGAGAATAGATTCTTTCTTCAAATTTTTCTTCTTAGCTTTTCCTTTCAATTCTTGAGCGCTTGTGATTATGCTTGATGATGGTTGCTTGTGGTTAGAGAAAATGAGACGAGAAAGCTTCCTTATATACCAATCTAGGGCACAATCTTCTAGAGAGGCCTACATCAAAGAAATAAATTCAAATTAGACCTATACCCTTATAATTGGACCTATATTAAATATAATTTAAGAATCATTTCTTCAAAGACCGAAACAGCATGCTCGGAAGCGAGCATTAAACTTTTTCAAAGCCCGAGATCCATAAATCCTAGAAATCTGGAATCTGGAAAAAAAGTATGGAAAACGTTGATTTTTTCCTTGTTCAAGGTCAAGGTAGACCTTGACCTAGGTCAAGGGTGAGGTCAAACTTGACCCAGAAAGGTCAATTTTGACCCTGAGGTCAAAAATCTCAGTTTCGAGTTTAAGGTGTCAAAAATAGGCTAGAAAAGTGGGAAATGGGGTAGAATAGGGGAAAAAGCCAGATCCAAGTTAGAGACCCATCAAGGCACTTGACATGACCCCAAACCCCTTACTCAAAAGACTAAACTAGTCTACAATGGAAGTTCTTCCTTTCTCTGACTATACAATATTTCAAGGCATTCATCTAATAGGACTGAATATAAATAGAGGCTTAAAAGTGGTAATAAGTTTTAAGGGTTGTTTTAAGGATTAATTTTTGAGGCCACTGATTCACCCCCCCACCCCCCACTCTTAATTATTACTAACACCAAATATAATATCATCAATAAAAATTTTGGAAATCACAACTTGATTATCACTGTCACATTTCAAGTAAACATTATAGTTATCACTTTTTCTTTAAAATCATATTTGTATTAGATAAGTGTGTGATCTCTCGTACCATGCTTGGGGTGCTTTTTTTAATCCATATAAAGCTTTATGTAACTTAAATACCTTTTTCTTGTTTGTGTTCTCAATGAATCCTTTAGGTTTCTCAATGTATACTTCTTCCTCAAGTATCCCTTTAAGAAATGCAGACTTAACATCCATCTGATATACTTTCAATCCTTTATAATCACCATATGGTTGAAGTATTCTAACTTCTTCCAGTCTAGAAATAGGTGCAAAATTCTCTCCATAGTCAATTCATTCTTCTTGTGCATATCCTTTGCAAACCAATCTAGCTTTATTTCTAATAACGTCTCCATGTTCATTCACTTTGTTTATGAAAATCCATTTAGTAACAATAACATATTCATCTTTAGGCCTAGGTACAAAATTCCTTGTCTTCTTCTCAATTTGATCATACTCTTCTTTCATTGATTTCATCCATTCTTCTTTACCCAGTGCTTCTTGAACTTTCTATGTCTCAAATGAAGATATGAAACATGTATTGTCTCTTGCCTTGCTTTTGGTCATCAATCTAGCTTCCTTATTTTTGATTATCTTAATTAGGAAATGGTTCTTTCTCACATACTTTTCCAAAATAGGCTTGGTAACTCTCTATTCTTCAATATCAACATTTGGTTGTGGAAATTCTTGTTCATCTTCCTCTTGATTAGGTTCTCTAGGTAAAGTTTTAGGTGCATCATGTTGTACATATACAAAGTTCTCATAATCATCTGGTTCCTTCATATGGTATTCTTCATTCCTTTCTACAAATTCATCAATTCTTACATTTGCATTTTCCACCATTTTGTTAGTAACCTTGTTCAAACATTTTTAAGATCTACTTCTTGTAGAATATCCTAAGAATATACCTTCATCTCCCTTTGAATCAAACTTTCCTTCTCTAGAATATTTCAGAATATAGCATTTGCTCCCAAAAATTTTCAAGTAACTAAAATTAGATTTGTGATCATTATCAGATTTGACAAGGTGTCTTGTTGGTACCTTTCTTCATTTGTACTTGGTTCAATGTATAAACAAAAGTACTCAAAGCTTCCCTCCATAAATTCTGTGAAACTCCTTTTTCAATCATCACTGTCCTAGAAAAATCAACAATAGATATTTTTCTTCTCTAAACAATCCCATTTTGTTGTTGTATCCTCGGTCATGACAATTATCTCTTAATTCCATTCTCATTAAAAACCAATGTAAACTCATCAGAAGTAAATTCACCTCCTCTGTTAGATCTTAGACATTTCAAGTGTCTTCTAGTTTCATTTCCATCTTGGGCCTTATACCTCTTAAACATTTGAAATTCATTATATTTTTCTTTTAAAAACATTACAGACATCATTCTAGAATAATCATCCTCAAAAAAAATAAAAAATATGTCTCCATATTAACTTTGAGTTCTCGTTGGTCCACATAAATCAGTATGAACTAAATTTGATATTCCTTGTTTAACATAAGTGTTTCTAGCAAAAATAGATTTAGTCATCTTTCCCATCTGAAATTCTCTGCACATAGCATTCTCTGGTTTTTCAAGTCTTGGTAGCTCTCTTACTCTACTCTTCTTACTCACTTTGATTAAGTTTTCAAAATTAAAATGACAAAGCATTTTCTGCCATAACAAAACATCTTCAACTTTATAAAATAGAAAACTCTTTATAGAAGTATCAAGATAAAATAGATTACCTTTAGATTGTTCTCTAGTAGCAATTAGGTTGCTCTTCTCATCAAATACTTTCACTATTCCATATTAAAATTCCATTTGGTCAACTATATTGTTTAGTTGTGCAACACTCAACAGATTATACTTTAATCCTTCAACCCAATAAACATCATCACATCTCATGTTTTTTAGTAGAATAATAGATCCTTTTCCTTTCACATGATATGGAGCATCATTACCAAATCTAACATAACCTCCATCATGTTTTTCCAAGGTAATAAACTTAAGTGTGTCACCAGTCATGTGATGTGAACAATCACTATCTATAATCCATGTTTCATTCTTACTTGCTTATGATATTAGGGCTCTAGATTATTCTTCATCAGAATTATCTTTTATAGATACATAAACAACGTCTTTCTCCTCATTACTCTCAAAATAATCATCATCACTTAGTCCTTCATTAGATATATATAACATGATTTCTTACCTATGTTTTTGTAGTCTCTGTATCTCATGAATCTATTTTCTCTCTTGCCCTATTCTATGTTATCTTTCTTTTCCTCCTTATCATTATCTGGACAATTAGATGCAAAGTGACCAACTTTATCACAATTAAAACATTTCAAGGGTAACTTACCTTGGTATTTTCATTTACCTCTTTGTAGCCTTATATCCAACAAAGCTTCAAGTTCTCTTTCATTCTCATCAGATTTAGTCAATAGTTCTCCAAGTCCTTCAGTGTGACTATAAACAATTTCAATAGCACTCCTCAGATATCGATCTCTAGCAGCAACTTCCCTAGCCTTTCCAATCTTTAAAGTAGACTTAAATGTAGATTAAATTTTAGAAGTATGAGACGTACCACTGTCAAAATTATTTAGCTCAATTGCAGTTAACTTACCAATAGTAGCATCCAGTGAAACATTCATCTCAGGTGTAGATCTCAGGTTTTGTATAATAGATACACAAATATCATAACTCAGTAGCATGGCTCTCAACATTTTTCTGGTAAAATCATCCTCTATTATGATACCACTAGCTCCTTTGATAGAATTACCAGTCTTCTTAAGCCTTGTACTATATTGAATTATGTTCTCTCTTTCCTTCATCCTAATAGAGTCAAATTTTCCTCTCAAGCTTTCTGCTTTATCCTTTTGAACATGCTAATCTCCACCATAGGTCAAAACAATCTTATCCCACATCTATTTCACAGTAGTACAACCATCAAGCTCATCATATTCCTGGTCGATAAGTGTAGAAGCAATCTCAATCACAACTTGTGTGTGTTCATGTTTCTGTCTTTTCTCATTGATAGTCAAGGGTACAGTAGTCAATGCTACATATTCATTCTCAAGATAGTAAATTTCACACTCTCCTACTCCATACACATGCAACCTCATTCTACTTTTCTATGTAGAGAAATCATCCCTATTTAGCTTTGGTGCTTCCCTCTTATACATATTTAAATATTAACTCAAGTCCTTTAAACTTATCACTTCAGATTAAAAAATCTCTAATACCAATCATTGGTCCCACTAAGAGGGGAGGGTGAATTAGACAAATGAAAACTTAAACTCTTAAAACTGAACTCACAGATTCACTCTGCAAATATTGAATACAATAAATAACCAATTCACCAAATAAATATTTAAGTAAAAATCAATCATTCAAACTTAGCAACATCATATATAACTCATTAACACATGATATAAATTGGTTGACACCATATTTAACGAGGAACCCCAATTTTGGAAAAACCTCTATGAGAATTGTAATCCATAATAAAAATGTACCTTTCTGAAGTACATTTGATTAAGAATTCATCATGTTAAAGATTACAAACACATTTTCTAAATGTGACCCTAATAGGGGATTTACCTCAGATTTGTTAAGATCTTCACCTTGTTAGGAGTGACCTTGTTAGAGGTCTTTAAAAACTCTTTTATAATTTCACCTAATTCTATGTTTTACAAATATGACAGTTAAATCCACTTGGTTAAGAGATTTCTCTATTCCAAATATTAATAAGAAATAGTAAAATTTGATCTATAAAAATAGAAAATTACTATACTTGAATCATATCCTTTATTCTCAATTGAATACCGGTATCACATACTCCATTTATGTCTTTCTCGGACTGTAGATTCTTTAATATGACTTTCTCTGTTCTTCTTGGTAAATTTCGTTCTTCTATTTTTTTGCTTCTCTGTTTGATTCGCCAGCAGCCCGACACTGTATGTAATTTGCAATCCTTATATAGAAATAAATTTGCCTCTTAATATCCTTTATTGTATTTTCCTTCCTTTGTTCTTAACCATTTGATCATCTTCTTCATACTTCTCAACTCGGTAAACCATTTGACTTTTACCTTGAAACTTTTAACTTTTCTTCAAAATTTCATATTTTTGTTTAACCACTTGATCTTCTCCTTAGATCTTCTCATTGAATTTTCTCATCCATAGATCTTGTAAAAAACCATTTAATTCATTTCCTCATCTATCTCATCATTGCTTCACATTAAATTTTATTCCATCATCATTTAATATTAGTATATTATACTTAGTAAAACTTGCTTTGCAACTCAGTAACTGACTCATTCACTACTCGATGTATAACTCATCTTCGGTGCTCAATGCTTGAATTTCACTTGGTTTTTATTAACTCTTAGTGAATCACATAACATTCTATCGACTAACTAAGTCTAGCTTGGTAAAGTATCTGTTTCGTTCATAAATTAATTCATTGCGATCCCTGACTTGATCAATCAAATGTACCAATTTGATAACATCAAATGTATAGTAGAGAAAAAACTATAACATCATAAATTCATCATTGTATGATTTGTATTTTTCACCCATTTAACTTCTCCTCTTAAGATATGGTAACACAAAAAAAATCAATTAATCAATTTCTTGAAATCAATGACATAACAACAACTGATCTAACCATTTCTACAATCATGATACTCAGTATCACTTGGTCTTCATCGTCTCCATTAGATATTCATCATTTTATCAATAGTAGGCTATAGCTTAACCACTATAAATATATGTTTTCTCTTTTATTCTATTTAATTATTGTTTTTATATTTCCTATTCTTCCTTTCATATTTACAATTGGTATCAAAGGTTGGGTGAAGCTGATTGGAAATCATTGAAGAAATTCTAGAATTATGGATGAGTCAAACATAAGGATATTATCAGGTGAGAATTTCAGTTTATGGAAAGTACAAATGGAGTCACTATCAATCAAGAAATATATTTTTCTTCTTATATATGCGAAATGAAAGAACCCTCCTACGCTGAAGGATGAAGATTGGGAAATCTTGGATGTGAAGTAAAGTGCAAAAATATTTATTTCATTGTCCAATAATGTTCTTTTTAATGTCACAGCTCTGATAAAACAAAAATGATTGTATGGTACAATCTTACAACCATGTATTTTCATGGAATTTCCTGAAAATAAATTATTCATCATGAAAAAATTATATGAACTCAAGCTGATCAGCCAAGCGAATTCGGTGGGTATGACACAAGATAATGAGGCCAAAGCCCTTCCCTTGTTATGCTCTCTACCAAGAATCTAGGATGGAGTTGTGAGATTGAATAAAACTTTGGTATCCAACAATAAAAAGTTTGTTTTTGATTAAGTTGCATCTACTCTTCTCAATGAAGGTAAGAAAATAAAGAATCAAGAGCCTTCATCTAGTGATGCCTTAATATTTGTGACTACTAAAAATAGAGGAAGGGACCATGAAATAGGTATAAATTTCAACAAAAAAATAAAATCCAAATCTGCAAAAGGATCAAAGTATAGTTGCAGAAATAGGCATTGTTAGTTTTGTGGCAAACCAGATCACACAAAGAAGAATTGTCACTCTTATAAAAAGGCACAAGAGAGTTTGCGACAGTGCAACCAATACCACTTACGAAAAAGATGATAGTATTTTAATATTATCAATAAGAGACACCACTTTATATTTGTGGGTCCTTGATTTTGGAGCCTCTTTCCATGCCTCTTCTTGCGTGAAGGCTTTCACAAATTACCAAGAAGGTCAGTTGGGAAGTAGCTTTTTAGGTGCCAATAAAGTTTGTGAAATCAATGTAAATTTTGATTTTTTTTTCATTAAAAGGTGGCGGAACATGGTTATTAAAGTATATTCATCATGTTCCCAAACAAAAATAAATAATTTGATTTATGTTTATCAACTCCACACTCAAGGTTGCAATACTTTCTTTTATCTCGATACTTGAAAAGTAACCAAGGGAGCGTTGGTGGATGCAAAGGGAGATAGAATTCATAGCTTATATGTTCTAGAATGTAATGGTGGAGTGAGAGTTTCTATATTTGTTATGGACATCACCTCAAATATTTGACATCAAAGGCTTGGACACATGAGTTGGAAAGGACCTTATGTTACGCTAAAAAGGGAACAATTGTAAGGTCTGAATTTTTTTGATTTAAAATTTTGTGACCATTATCTTTATGGAAAAAAACAATTTATGACTATTATCAATGTCCTCTATATTCAATCGAATAAGGGGTGCAGAAGGTTTCTCTACATCAATTTGGTATAGAAATTGAGTTGTATACCCAAACGATGCAGGGCAACTTCTACACCCTCGATTCGAGTGAAGAGAGAAATGCCATTGATACCATTTGGATAAAGAGGCTTGATACCACTTCTACCATCCTTTAAAGACTGGTTTTAAAGTTAAACCTGAACTATGATGTCTCTACGAATTACGTAGGCAAGGCCATCTATGATGAGCCTCTGAGGCATTAGGTCTGGCCCTTAGGTTTTGTACTTTTGAGTTCTTCTTTGATCTTGCCACCCCTTACCAATATTTTACATATTTTGCATATCTTTATGAAACTAGTTTTAAATGCCTTATGAAATATGGTTGTAGGTAGTTATCTCTTCTATAAACACAACACATTCCATATGGTTTTAGAAGGCCAAGATGGGCAAAAATTCAATGGTACCATTGTGGTCTCTTTTTCCCTTGGTAATGCTTTTCAAGTAGAAATGGTAGGACACCATCTATCTTTCTTGAAGACTCTTTATCAAAAGGGGATCAATGTTGTCTATCTTCAACCGAATAAGGGGTGTAGAAGCTTTCCCTACATCGATTTGGCATATAAATTGAGTACTATATAGAAATGATGTAGGGAAACTTCTGCACCCTTGATTTTTAGTGAAGAGAGAAATGCCATTGATACCCTTTGGATAAAGAGGCTTGATACCACATCTACCATCCTTTAAAGACTAGTTTTAAAGTTAAACCTAAACTATGATGTCTTTGTGAGTTTCGTAGGTAAGGCCATGTATGATGAGTCCCCTAGGCATTAGGTTTGGCCCTTAGGTTTTGTACTTTTGATTTCTTCCTTGATCTTGCCACCCCTTACCAATATTTTACATATTTTGCATCTCTTTACGAAACTAGTTTTAAATACCTTATGATTGATTTAGCTAAGTTATTGATGTAGCTTATCTTACGATCTTGTATGTTATAAACTATGAATTTATATCATTTATATACTTGTGTAGTCGTATATACAGGTGTAGGAAATAGAGAGGCAAGGAGAATATGATACATAGGCAAGAAAGAGAAATTTAGGTATATATATTGATGCAAAGTAACACTTGAAGATAAATATCTAGACTAATCACCGACTAGGATGTCATTGGTGATTACTCTAGATATTTATCTTCAGTAGTTTTTTTTTAACATTCCATATTGGTCACAATTTTGACTAACTTTGGTGGAAACCCTCACCAAGACTGGTCTACATATTGACCATTTTGTGTGGAAATCTATCATTGTGGGTTTGGCATCCTGATTCGATGGGCCAAACAATTTGACCGACATTGGTAAACTTTTAGCAGCATGGGTTTGGTATCCTAGTCAGATGGGTCAAACATTTCGACCAACATTGGTCAAATTTTTGACAAATAATCTTGCTACTTGCATATGTTAATTTTGACCAAGATTGGCATAGAAAATTTGACCTTAACAACGATGTGTCAAAATTTTGACTAGAAAAGTAGCGACAAGAGAATTTGTGGATCATCCGACCAATCTGAGTAGAAATTGTGACCAATTTTCATCGAAAAAGGTGCCAATTATACTAGTGTCTAGTTCATTATAATGTCTTTGGACCCACTAAAGTAACCTCTATTGGAGCGGATAATTACTTTGTTACTTTTCTAGCTGATTATACAAGGAAAGTTTTGATTTACATGCTTTCAAAGAAATCAGAATTGCTTTTCTAAATAAAAAAATAAAAAAATTTCTGGTTGAAAATCAAATTGGGCACAAGATTTAAGAGCTTAAAAACTGGTAATAGAGGAAATTTGTACTCCTATAAATTTGATAGCATTTGCATGAGTAATGGTATCTATAGGATTAAAATTCTCCTATTTACCACTCAAGAGAATGGAGCAACTGAGAAGTTGAATAGAACAATACTTGAGAGAGCCTAGTGCGTGCTCTCTAATGCTAGACTAGGAAAATAATTCTAGGTTTAGGCATGCAATACAGTGGTATATTTGATCAATCAGAGTCCTTCATCTCTGCTGGATTTCAGTATTTTGGAAGAGGAATAACTAGAGAAGAGGATTTCTTACTCGCATCTTTGGGTATCTGGATATGAAGCCTATGTACATGTCCCAAAAGAAAACAAGAAAAAGTTGGATCCTAAATCATAGAAATGTATCTTCATGAGTTATGGAGTAGATCAATTTTGATTAAGAATTTGGGATCCGATTGCAAAGAATATTATACAGACTAGAGATGTGGTTTTCAATGAAAATTTATTTCCTAGTTTCAAGTTACAAGACATTCAGAAAAAAAATTATACCCTTGGAATTTTTTTTCAATAGTGGTAATAATCACCCTTATATTCTCCCGATACAACCTCTATTGAAGTTGATGAAAACTATCAACCCACAACTCCCAAGAATCACCTGCATGCAAACCTGTCACAGAAAGAGAGAAGCAAAAAAGCTATGGAGGCCAAAAATCACAGATTGATGGAAGAGGAAACATCTTGTGCAAATAATGGAGAAAAAACTCTTAATGCAATAACATCCTCAATTAATTAATAACCATCTAATTCAATAATTTACAAAGAGGGAATCCTTATAAAAGGATACCAAAACCCTAAACGGGAAACCCTAAAGGGAAAATCTAGGTTGCATAATAATAATTAATAAAAGAATTAATTATTAAATGCCTAAAGTTTA
>MU227299.1:2931238-2949008 GCA_018584345.1 Thuja plicata
GAATCACCTGCATGCAAACCTGTCACAGAAAGAGAGAAGCAAAAAAGCTATGGAGGCCAAAAATCACAGATTGATGGAAGAGGAAACATCTTGTGCAAATAATGGAGAAAAAACTCTTAATGCAATACCATCCTCAATTAATTAATAACCATCTAATTCAATAATTTACAAAGAGGGAATCCTTATAAAAGGATACCAAAACCCTAAACGGGAAACCCTAAAGGGAAAATCTAGGTTGCATAATAATAATTAATAAAAGAATTAATTATTAAATGCCTAAAGTTTAGCTTAAGTAAAAGAGAGATAATAAGTGACTTAATAATTAAATCAATATGATTTAATTAATAAGTGGAATCACTTTATTACTCTAACAACCTCCACATGGTAGAGGTATAAACCACTCTTCGCTGTTCATAAATACTAGAAACATTTACAATTTAAATACTCCTCTATCTGTGGCAAACGATTCTAAAAATTAAGAGCTTTTTTATTTTACTCACCCATAGGAGATCAAGTCTTACCATATGGGATTGTTGTCCAATTTACATAGTGGTGTCAACATTAACAACAATGATCTCAACCTCACAACAACTTGTGAAATAGTGAACTGGTCTGGTTTGAAGAGTATCACGGAAGTCAAGTCTTTTATTGTCATTCATATATTGATTGGGGTTCTTATACATAAAACCATGGTGGATAATGTCTACACTATCATACACATCTTGCATTTAATATAATACTACTTACACATAACAACAACCATGGTGGTAAGGAAAAATCTTCAACCACTACCACTAACGATAAACCTTTTCGTCAACCTCTGATGGCTCGGCCAAATTGTGAAGGAATAATCGATGATACTCCTAGGGCTTGCAGTTCTTCAACACATCCAATTCAAAGGACTCCTACCGCAAGTGACAACACTCAAAAAGGGACAAGCACAAGTTAACTCCATTTAATGTTGCCAATGAAGTGGCACGTGATATGGATAGGGTATATATGTTTGTGCAGTAGGTGACTACAAATAGATTTCAAAATTCAACCAAATAAAACAAAATCAAGACTCCCCCCTTGTGCCAATAAACTCCAAGGAAGGGGACCTAAATATACAATCAATTAATAGGGAGGATGCATAAAATTCAAAGACTCATAATTTCACCAAGACCAGTTCTTTAGAAATTTCAACTAAGGTGCAGGGAACACACAAATATAATTATCTTGATAATACACAGAAGAAATAATTTTTTTAAACTAAGGAGGTCTTCTAGATAGAGGTAAATTTTATCCAAATTTTCACATTATTAACTATCATACTCTAAAGAGGTAGAGCTAGTGCTATTGATCTTTGATCAAATAGAGCCTATAATTTTCAAAGATGCTTGTAAAGTTCTTGAATTTTAAAAGTGGGAAGAGGTGATGTGTGAAGAGATGAATTCATTATTAATGAATCAGACTTGGGACTTGGTATTTTTACCACCCAATCAAAAAGCCTTAAGAAAAAAATGGGTGTATAAATTGAAAGAAGAGGATGGAGGCCGAATATGTTATCGGGCGAGGATGGTTGTCAAAGGCTATGGTCAATAGCAAGGTGTGGATTTTGATGAATTTTTCTCTCTTGTAGTGAGAATGACTACAATCAGATCTTTTTTGGGCTTGGTAGCACCGTGGGACCTCGATCTTGAGAAGTTGGATGTCAAGATCTCTTTTCTACATGGAGATGTTGATGAGGAATTATATATGATATATCCTAAAGGGTTTTTAAACAAGGTTAGGAGCATGTTTGTTGCAGGTTGAAGCAGAGTTTGTTTGGGCTTATGCATGCCGCAAGACAATGGTATCTCATATTTGATCAATTTATGATAGAAAACAAGTTTTTACGCTCTAAAGATAATCCATGTGTCTATTTTAAATAATTTCTTAATGGTGAATTTTCCATACTTCTACTCTGTAGGGATGATATTTTAGTGACCAACACTAGCATAAGGATTGGTCGCAAGCTTAAGAAATAATTGGATAGTAGATTTTCCATGAAAGATTTAGGGGCAAGGAAAATAATCCTTGGAATAACTATTTTAAAGGATAGGAACAAGAAGGAAATCTGGTTATCTCAAAAAAAATACATTGAAATGGTATTGGACACATTTAGTATGTTAGAGGCTAAGTCTGTAAGCACTCCTTTAGCCTCACATTTTTGTTTATCTACATAAATTTGTCCTAAAACTCAAGAGGATCAGGAATTTATGAAAGACATTCTTTATACATCTGTGGTTGGGAGTATTATGTATGCCATGATTTCTACTCACCTTGATATTGCTCATGCAGTCCAAGAGTAATAAGCATATTTATGAGTAATCTTGGTAAACCTCATTGGGAGGCTCTCTAATAGATTCTAAGGTACTCAAGTGGTATTTCTATTTTTGGTTTGTTTTCTAGAAAGGATAAGGCACAATTTAAAGGATTTTTAGATTCTGATCTTAGTGGGGATCTAGACAAAAAAAAATCTAGTTTTGGATATGTTTTCACATTGGTTGGGGAAGTTATCGATTGGGGTTCTAAATTACAACATAATTTTTCTTGATCATCTGCAGAGGCTAAGTATACCGCTCTCCGAGGGAGCAAGGGAGATGGTATAGTTGCAACTTTTATTTAGAGAATTGGGCTTGAAGCCATTAGATTTTGCTATGTTTTGTGGCAGTGACAGTGTCATTTCTATGATTAAGCATCATACATATCAGGGTCATTCTAAACATATTGAACTACATTGACACTAGATTCAACATGTGGTTGATGAAGAAAAACTTTATGTGGAGAAGATTGAATTCAAAGAAAATCCAGTTGATGCTCTAACAAAGATTGTTACACGGTAGAAGTTTGAGTTTTGTCAAGCTTCTCTTGGCATTTCCTAAATGTGATAACAACATCAGAATGAGGGAATGTCTTTGATACAGTAGTAGTTTGTCTTCAAGTGTAAGATTGTTAGGGTGTGAAGTCCAATGCGTAATATTATCTTTTCCCTCCAATTGTTGATGACTCTTCAGCTTCTTTGTTTGGACAAGTAATGGATAATTGGAGATATATTTATTATTAAAGTATTGTATTGTATGTAATTGTCTCTAATTAAAAATATCTTCCCCTACTTAAAGAGTGGATGTAGGTTGTAGCTGAACCACACTAAATCTTTGTGTTCTCTTTTGTTTTGTTTAAATTTTGTTTGTATAGTTCTTAATCGCTCTTTCATATTTATAGTTACCCACCTCATAGATGTCAATTTTAACCGTACAAGTAACTTCCTTCACTTAGATGGTTAAATCCTTAAAAATTATGTGATTCCACTCTTTCTATAATATAGATTCACCCATAAAACCTCATGATTATGATTCAACCAACTAATGAGAAAATCTTTTAGAAACTTTTGTGACACCTAAGTTAATCCTATTTTTAAGTAAATACAATCCAACTACTTAATAAATTATGTGGTTCCACTCTTTCTATATATGTCACACAATTAAGGATGTGGTGATAGTCACAGATTCACCCATAAAGCCTCATGATTATGATTCAACCAACTAATGATAACAATCCAACTACTTAATAGTGAATGGCAATGTAATAAAAGGTAATCTACTATTTTACTTTCATAACGAAAAAGAAGGCAATGACCTGGCCCGTCAAATGTCGATGGTAATATGCCACTCCTATGTTAATCTACATTTGTGCAAGACAGTCTATTAGAATGCACGTACCTTCGGAAGAACAAAAATATTCGAACATAATAAATGCGGTCAGGCTGTTTATCTAGGCTGAGCCATCTGAATTCATGTCCTAATTTAACTAAATATTGCCGCATTTTTTATTCGCACTATATAACTTTTTCTTCTTCCTGTATGAGTCTAATCATCTCTGATAAATGACCATTACTAATCTTGTGCTCACTTCTAGTCAATGGATTGAAAATCCTACCCATCTCTCTTTCGGCCTGCTTTACATAGCCCACCATCTTTAATCAGTACAAGTTTTTGATTGAATTGATGTGTTCCTCGAACCGTGTAATATCCCTCAATGGTTCATGACCATTCCATGAATCCACCCAAAATTCCGCTTCCTTTTTCTTATTGATTTTCTAGGTGAAGTGTTCTATGATGACCATCCTCCTTTACCATGAGAATTCTCAAATAGCTGAACTACCAAAACTATTGGTGATAGTTATCACTCTTCTCGGTTGATCTAAGTCAACATATTTCTTCGTAAATATCCTACAACACTGTTATTTGGTTCACTGTATATTCTCTGCATTAAATTGGTTTTAAGAGCTAAGTTTGCTCCCCCATTCAATTTTAATAAACAAGTTGTGGACCATTGAATCAATTTAATATTTTTTTCCTCCTACACTTCCCATAAAAAACATTTGAAAATATCTTTCTATTTTTCTCGTGATTTTCATGTGATTTAAAAATATAACATTCAGCGATCGAGACCCCTAACAAAATTTCCTTCAACATTATTAAGTGTCAAACCAGTGTCAGCCACTTTCTTGTACTTTTGTGGTTCACGTTGTGGTTAATGCTCCCTTTGATGTAAAGCTGGTAATGATGCTTATAGAGTTCTTATAGAGTGCTTAGAGTGCTTATTTTGAGAGGTCTGCTTGCTTTGACATTGTTGTATATTATTTTGGTAGAGAACGAAAATAGTTTTTGTCTTGAAAATAATATTTTAGATAGAATATAATGATCTTTGGAGTTTGGATTTTTTTTAGGTTTTAAGGCATCACGATTTGATGTTTCCTCTTATTTAACTCTATAGATCATTAATATAGCTAGTTGGTTGTTCCCTTGTAGTAGCGTTCTTAACCTTTGGTGGGTTTTGTTGGTTGCCCCCTTTAGTAACCTTCTGAACCTTTTGTGGGTTTACATAAACTTCAAGTGAAACTTTTTGAATAATAGACGCTATAGTATCCGTTATAATCATTTAAAATGGCAAGTACTTTCCTTTATCACTAGCAATAACCTAAAAGATTGGTTAAATTATTCAATTATTTTTTAAAGATTGGCTAAATTTTCCAATTATTATTTTTATATTGAGAACGCTTGACATTTTGGATTCCACCACTCTTACCCAGGGAATTGAGTTGCCAATCTGTTAATGCTGCCCCATTATTTAATGCTGTGGGGCAGCATTTCAACATTATACGTAGAGGACAGGCCCATTTGTTATTTAAACAATCCTCTGCTAAATAAATCTAAATCTGTCTTAGAAGTACACGACGTTATTACATAGATATTTTTTCGAAGAATCAACATTCACCAGGCAATTGAAGCAGGTCATATAATTTTTGTGCAGTTTCAAAGCTTGTGGAAAGCGCAGTGATAGAAATAATCGATGTAAACTTGTTTGAGCTTCCCATTTTTCTGATGATTTGTTGGATTATTGATTTGGTTGCTCTGTATTATGTATGTAAACTGATATGGAGAAACTACAGGTAGAAGGTTCCTTTATCGAGATTACCCATTATAGAATTTATGCTTGTAACCCTAATTCTCAGTCCTTCCAACATAAATATCTACAGTTAATACAAATGATGGATTCTTGTTTCACTGTGTCCTTCAAATGTAATTAAAATTCTCTGTTTTGAATAAAATATGGTTTTACTGTTTTCCTTCATTTGAATTTTTTCATTTGTTTTAAGGAATGTAGCTTTGTCTTTTATTTATTCAACAGGAAGGGGGGCTCAATAGATCCCTTTGATTAATGTAGCTTTGTTATTTGGAAAACTTAAAAATGTTTCTTTTTTCCATTTAGCTTCTCTCACACCCCCAATAAAATGATATGTAGTTTTTATTTTCCATTGATATTCTTTGACGAAGTCAGCTAAATCATTCGTTTTGCAATTACTGTTCTCTAAGGCCAAGCAATCATTTCATCATACTTTAAGCAGGTCTACGGTAACATTAACATTATGAGTATAATTTAATTAAATTATTAAAAATTAATATATTATAAAATAAATTGAATCGTATCTTCTTATTATTAAATTTTTTAAAAATCTAAATATAAATTAATTTATTTTATTTTATTTTAAGCAGGTCTAGCGTAACATTAACATTATGATGAGTATAATTTAATTAAATTATTAAGAAGTAATATATTATAGAATAAATAAAATCATATGTTCTTATTACTAAAGTTTATATAAATATAATTTGAAATTGATTTGTTTTATTTTATTAAAGAAGAAAGAGCATAATTATTATTTTTTAAATAATGTGAATAGAAAGTTAAATTTACTACAATATTATTAATGTGAGCTGAAGAAAATATTATTAATATAAATATTTTATTAAATTTTCTTAATTTTTATAAAAATCTATTAAAAATTATAATACTTTAAATCTAATAAATATGTTTATAAATGTAAATAAAAAAAAACATATTATACTTTTTTCTATTTTTCTCTTAAAAAAGTATTTGATTTTGTTCTATCTGTTATTGAAGTCCTAATCTATCTTAAATTACACTTTATCTTCAAATAGTTAACAAAATTAACTCTACATTCTCTAACCTAATTTTGAATTATTGATTTTTATTATTTTGAACAGAAATATATCTTTAAAAAACTTCACAAAAATATAGACAAATGATATTCTAATGCTATAAAACTATAACTGAACTTCTTGAATTAAATCCCTACTAAAGTTATAAAACTGCATTTAACATTATAGAAAAATCAGTTACTAAAAGAAACATTCAATTTTCTTAGATTAATAATTTTCTTAGACTAATCACTTTGTTGAATTTTTTCTCTAAGATCATTTGCCATAAATAATATTATTACAATATTATTACAGTGTGAGAAATTATTGAGTAGGTTGACTTACTTCAATACTAACAACCTTAAGATTAACTTTAAGGCTCATCATCATATTCAATGATAAATAAGTGTATCAGCCTTTAGATTTTCTCTATTGTAGTGAAAATGACTACAATCCGATCTTTTTTGGGCTTGGTAGCACCGTGGGGCCTCGAGCCTGAGAAGTTGGATGTCAAGATCTCTTTTCTACATGGAGATGTTGATGAGGAATTATATATGATATAGAATGAAGGGTTTTCAAACAAGGTTAGGAGCATGTTTGTTGCAGGTTAAAGCAGAGTTTGTATGGGCTTATGCATACCCCAAGACAATGGTATCTCATATTTAATCAATTTATGATAGAAAAAAAGTTTTTATGCTCTAAAGATGATCCATGTGTCTATTTTAAATAATTTCTTAATGGTGAATTTTCCATACTTCTACTCTATAGGGATGACATTTTAGTGACCGACACTGGCATAAGGATTGTTCGCAAGCTTAAGAAATAGTGGGATAGTAGATTTTCCATGAAAGATTTAGGGGCAGGGAAAATAATCCTTGGAATAACTATTTTTAAGGATAGGAACAAGAAGGAAATCTGGTTATCTCAAAAAAAATAAAAATTGAAATGGTATTGGACACATTTAGTATGTTAGAGGCTAAGTCTGTAAGCACTCCTTTAGCTTCACATTTTTGTTTATCTACATAAATTTGTCCTAAAACTCAAGAGGATCAAGAATTTATGAAAGACATTCTTTATACATCTGCGGTTGGGAGTATTATGTATGCCATGATTTCTGCTCACCTTGATATTGCTCATGCAGTCCAAGAGTAATAAGCATATTTGTGAGTAATCTTGGTAAACCTCATTGCGAGGCTCTCTAATAGATCCTAAGGTACTTAAGTGGTATTTCTATTTTTGGTGTATTTTCTAGAAAGGATAAGGCACAATTGAAAGGAATTTTAGATTTTGATCTTAGTGGGGATCTAGACAAAAAAAATCTAGTTTTGGATATGTTTTCACATTGGTTGGGGAAGTTATCTATTGGGGTTCTAAATTACAACATAAATTTTCTCAATCATCTGCAGAGGCTAAGTATACCGCTCTCTGAGGGAGAAAGGGAGATGGTATAGTTGCAACTTTTATTTAGAGAATTGGGCTTGAAGTGATTAGATTTTGCTATGTTTTGTGGCAATGACAGTGCCATTTCTATGACTAAGCATCATACATATCAAGGTCATCCTAAACATATTGAATTACATTGTCACTACATTCAACATGTCATTGAGGAAGAAAAACTTCATGTAGAGAAGATTGAAATCAAAGAAAATATAGTTGATGCTCTAACAAAGATTGTTATGCGGTAGAAGTTCAAGTTTTATCAATCTTCTCTTGGCATTTCCTGAATGTGATAACAACATCACAACGAGGGAATGTCTTTGATATAGTAGTAGTTGGTCTTCAAGTGTGAGATTGTTGGGGTGTGAAGTCCAATGCGTTATATTATCTTTTCCCTCCAATTGGTGATGGCTCTCCAGCTTCTTTGTTTGGACAAGTAATGGATAATTGGAGATATATTTATTATTAAAGTATTGTATTGTATGTAATTGTCTCTAATTAAAAAGATATTCCCCTACTTAAAGAGTGGATGTAGGTTGTAGCTGAACCACACTAAATCTTTGTGTTCTCTTTTGTTTTGTTTAATTGTTGTTTGTATAGTTCTTAATCGCTCTTTCATATTTATAGTTACCCACCTCATAGATGTCAATTTTAACTGTACAAGTAACTTCCTTCACTTAGATGGTAAAATCCTTAAAAATTATGTGGTTCCACTCTTTCTATAATATAGATTCACCCATGATTATGATTCAACCAACTAATGAGAAAATCTTTTAGAAACTTTTGTGAAACCTAAGTTAATCCTATTATCAAGTAAATGCAATCCAACTACTTATTAAATTATGTGGTTCCACTCTTTCTATATATGTCACACAATTAAGGATGTGGTGATAGTCGATAGATTCGCCCATAAAGCCTCATGAATATGATTCAACCAAATAATGATAAATTATTTTAGAAACTTTTTGTGACACCTAAGTTAATCCTATTTTGCAGTGAATGCAATCCAACTACTTAATAGTGAATGAAAATGTAATAAAAGGTAATCTACTATTTTACTTTCATTATGAAAAAGAAGGCAATGACCTGGCCCGTCAAATGTCGATGGTAATATGTCACTCCTATGTTAATCTACATTTGTGCAAGGTAGTCTATTAGAATGCACGTACGTTCGGAAGAACAAAACTATTCGAACATAATATATGTGGTCAGTCTGTTTATCTAGGCTGAACCATCTGAATTCATGTCCTAATTTAACTAAATATTGCCGCTTTTTTTATTCACACCATATAACTTTTTCTTCTTCTTGTATGAGTCTAATTGTCGTCTGATAAATGACCATTAATAATCTTGTGCTCACTTCTAGTCAATGGATTAAAAATCCTACCCATCTCTCTTTCGGTCTGCTTTACATATCCCACCATGTTTAATCAGTACAAGGTTTTGATTGAATTGATGTGTTCCTCAAACCGTGCAATATCCCTCAATGGTTCATGACCATTCCATGAATCCACCCAAAATTCTGCTTCCTTTTTCTTATTGATTTTCTAGGTGAAGTGTTCTATGATGACCCTCCTCCTTTAGGATGAGAATTTTCAAATAGCTGAACTACCAAAACTATTGGTGATAGTTATCACTCTTCTCGATTGATCTAAGTCAACATATTTCTTCGTAAATAGCCTACAACACTGTTATTTGGTTTTCTATATATTCTTTGCATTATTTTTGGTTTTAAGAGCTAAATTTTCTCCCGCATTCATTTTTAACAAACAAATTTTGGTCCATTGAATCAATTTAATATTTTTTTCCTCCTACACTTCCCATAAAAAAACATTTGAAAATATCTTTCTATTTTTCTCATGATTTTCATGTGATTTAAAAATATGACATTCAGTGATTGAGACCCCTAACAAAAATTTCCTTCAACATTATTAAGTGCCCAACCATTGTTAGCCACTTTCTTGTACTTTTCTGGTTCAGGTTGTGGTTAAGGTTCTAGCTCTTCCCATTGGATGAATATCAATTAATGCTTCAACAAATTTGGTGTTAAAAATCTTTAGTGGTTAATGCTCCCTTTGATGTAAATCTGTTAATGATGCTTATAGAGTTGTTATAGAGTGCTTATATTGAGAGGTATGCTTATATTGAGAGGTATGCTTGCTTTGACATTGTTGTATATTATTTTGGTAGAGAATGAAAATAGTTTTGGTCCTTAAAATAATATTTTAGATAGAATATAATGATCTTTGGAGTTTGGATTTTTTTAGGTTTTAAGGCATCACTATTTGATGTTTCCTCTTATTTAACTCTATAGATCATTAATATAGCTAGTTGGTTGTCCCCTTGTAGTAGCATTCTTAACCTTTGGTGGGTTTTGTTGGTTGTTCCCTTCAGTAACCGTCTTAACCTTTTGTGGGTTTACATAAACTTTGAGTGAAAGTTTTTGAATAATAGATGCTATAGTATCCGTTATAATCTTTCAAATGGTGAGTACTTTCCTTTATCAATAGCAATAACCTAAAAGATTGGTTAAATTATCCAATAATTTTTTAAAGATTGGCTAAATTTGTTGGGATTAGAAGGCCAAGAAACATTTGTCCTGTTGTTGCCTTTGCCTCTTCAGCTGCTTGGTTATGAGCTTATATATTTGGCTCTTATTTTCATTGTAAACATTCAGTTTGCGTTAATACAATTTCTCTTGCTCTCAGTGTGGACGTAGCTCTTATTTTGAATTCTTCAATTGTACAATTGGTATCAGAGCGAGGTTAAATCACAGGTTGAGATTTTGGTGAATTGAAATCATGGAAGATTTAAGAGTTCAGAAATTCTCTGTGAAGAACTATGGAATTTGGAAGATACAAATGAAGTCTTTGTTAATTAAGCAAGATCTTTCTCTTGCACTTGAAGGAAAAACAAAGAAACCAAACACCATGAAGGACGAAGATTGGGAGCAGCTTGATGCAAAAGCTAAAGCCACAATCTTTCTAGCTTTAGGCGATAATGTCTTGCATAATGTCTCAGAAAAAGCAACAGCAAAGGAGGTATGGGATAAGCTAACTTTGACATATGCACAGGCATCCGCTGCGAACAAAGTCTTCATCATCAAGAAGTTGTACAAGCTTAAGATGAGAGAAGGCGAAGCCATGACAAATCATCTTAATGAATTTAATACTTTGATCAGTCAAGCAATTTTGGTTGGCATGCCCCAAGATGATGAGAACAAGACTGTTATATTATTGTGTTCTCTGGCTAACAGCTGGGATGGACTTGTAACAGCTGTAAGCACTTCGGCATCAAACAAGAAGCTGGTCTTTGATGAAGTTTCACCTACTCTTCTCTTTGAATATTTGAGAAGGAGGAATAATGAGTCTTCATCCAGTGATGCTCTCACTATGGTGAGCATCGAGAATAGAGGAAGAAGCCAATACAAAGGCATAAATAATTACAACCGACGGTCTCAATCTGCTAGGAGATCGTAGTCTAGAGGAAAAGAAGGCGGTTGTTGGTTTTGTGGGAAGGTTGGTCATGTTAAGAAAGATTGTCGCAAATACAAGAAGGCGCAAGAAAGGGTTTTGGACAGCAAAGCAAATGTCACTTATGACAAAGATGATGGTATTTTAATATTATCAACTACTGATACAAAATTTGATTCATGGGTAATTGATTCGGGAGCTTCCTTCCATGCTTCCTCTCTCACGGATGCTTTCACAAATTATCAAGAAGGTGAATTTGGAGAAGTATATTTGGGTGACAACAAAGCATGTAAAATAATTGGTAAAGGTGATATTGTCTTGTAGCTAGGAGGAGAAAAATTATTTCTCAAAGATGTCAGACATGTTCCTCAATTAAAGAGGAATTTGATTTCAGTCAGCCAATTATATACCCAAGGCTTCAAAACCGAACTCATGGACACATGGAAAATAGTCAAAGGCTCCTTAACTATTGCAAAAGGAGACAAGACCGGTAGTCTCTATATTGTGTAACACACTAATGATGTGGGAGCTGCTTTGACACTTATGGGCAGTGATGTTACACTTTGGCATCAAAGGCTAGGAAATATGAGCAAGAAAGGGCTTGAGGTAATGCTGAATCGGGATCAACTTCCAGGACTTCAATCTACAAAGTTGGAATTTTGTGAGCATTGTCTTCATGGTAAACAAAAGTGGGTCAGCTTCTTGAAGGATGGACATGATAAAAGAACAACACCCTTGGAGTTGATACACTCGGATGTCTTTGGTCCCACGAAGGTAACCTCTCACGGAGGGGCAAATTATTTTTTCACGTTTCTTGATGACTGTACAAGAAAGGTATGGGTTTACATGCTTTCTAGAAAATTTGAGGTATTCTCTAAATTCAAAATTTTTAAAGCTCTTGTGGAAATCAGAGTGGTCATAAAATTAAGTGTTTGAAGATGGATAATGGAGATGAATTTTGTACGTTGGAGTTTGATAACTTTTGTGCAGATCATGGTATAAGAAGAATTAAGGTTGTTCCTTATTCACCTCAAGAAAATGGGGTAGTAGAATGGTTAAATAGAACCATTCTTGAGAAGGAAAGGTGCATGCTTTCCAATGTCAGTTTGGGCAAAGAATTTTGGGCGGAAGCCTACAATACAGCGGTCTATTTAATCAATAGGTTTCCTTCATCTCGTCTAGATTTTGGTATTCCGGAAGAGGACTGGTTGGGAAAGAGGATTTCATACTCACACATCTGAGTTTTTGGGCGTGCAGCTCATGTACATGTTCCAAAAGAAAGAAGGATGAAGCTGGATTTCAAATCACAAAATGACATATTTGTAGGATATGGAGAAGACCAATTTGGTTGCAGAATTTGGGATCCGATTGAAAAGAAAATTATTTGCAGTCGAGATGTGGTTTTTAATGAGATGATATTTCCAACTTTGTCAGAGGAAACAAATGGAAATAATTATATTCCCTTGTTTGATACTTCACATTCTCAGCCCATAACAAATTCACAGGGCTATAGCACAACAAATCCTTAGCACATGTATAATTCTCCAATCTCTATTTTTGCACCACAGAGAAGCTCTCTGTCATCTGATTTCAATGAAAAAATGGATGAAATTAAATCCACAAATAATATGTGGAATGATGAACAAGAGGCAGAAGATTCTTTTGAAGAAATTAGTATGACATCTCCATATTCTTTTCAACATTCTCCTCATGGCAAAAGCGGCACTGTTGTTTGGGAGGGTGAGATGCCTACCGTAAGCCTTCAGTACTCTATAGTAGCAGTAGAGGAGAGAAGCCCACGTGGTATGAAGGTAGTGAGGGTTCATTCTGCGCAACAGGACAGTCATCCAATCACGCGGGTAGTTTCTGACAGTCTCCACGGGCAGCAAGATGCTCCTCTCCTAGTGCAATACATTGTTGCTCCTCCACATGAGTAGTACACTGTTGTTTCCCCCCACACACAGCATGCCAACTCCCTCCAAGCATAGCATGTCTCTCCTAGTCCTCACGCAGCAAGGGAACAACTGCAGTGATGGGCATCTGGCCTCATTTTTATTAGAGACCATGCCCTACAATCACCCACAACACTATAATGTGCTTGGAAACAATTCCAAGCAAGTGGAAAAATTAGGGGTTTCTATTGAAAGAGACATAACAGTTCGACAGGAAACAGGGGAGATAGAAAAGAAAGTTTTTTATAGCACAGAGCTAGATGCAAATTGTCTAGACAGAGATATTGAGTTACACACTGAGGAAAACACATTATTTCCATTAAGGAGGTCTACTAGACAGTGCAAGCCTCCTTCAAAATGTTTAGATTATTAGTTACTATTCGCTGAAGAGGCAGCGCCCGAGCTATTAATTTCTGAGAAATCTGAACTGGTAAATTATAAAGAGGCTTGTACAAGCAACGATAAAAACAAATGGATTATTGCTATGATAGATGAAATGAGCTCTCTTGAAGCAAACAACACCTGGGATTTGGTGTCTCTTCCACCAAATCGAAAACCACTCAAGAACAAGTGGGTTTATAAATTAAAAGATGAAGGAGGAGGTCAAAAATGGTTCAAAGCTCAGTTGGTGGTAAAAGGATATGCTCAGAAACAGGGGATTGATTTTGCTAAGATGTTCTCTCCGGTTGTGAAGATGACATCCATCCAAATAGTATTAGGATTGGTTGCTATTTGGGATCTCTAATTGGAACAGCTAGATGTTAAGACAACAGTTTTACATGGAGACATAAATGAAGAGTTGTATATGAATCAGCCTGAAGGTTTTGTGAAAAAGGGACAGGAACATCTTTATTTCCATCTAAAGCGTAGCTTGTATGGGCTCAAAAAAGCCCCAAGGCAGTGGTATGTTAAGTTTGATTCCTTCATGCTTGAACAAAACTTCATAAGATGTGAATCTGATCCATGCATTTATTACAAGAAACTTCCAAATGGAGATTTCGTTATTCTTCTTTTATATGTTGACGACATGTTGGTAGCCGAAACAAGTTCTCAAATTGTTGGTGAGTTGAAAACCAAGTTGGCAAGTAAATTTTCCATGAAGGACTTAGGGGCAGGCAAGAAGATTCTTGGTATGACAATCACACAAGGCAGAAAGGAGAAAGAAATTACTTTGTCTCAAAAGGATTATATTAACAAAGTTGTGGATAGATTTGGCATGAATGATGCCAAGATGGTTTCTACTCCTCTTGCTTCTCATTTTCAGTTGTCTACTGAATTGTGCCCAAAAACACAAGAAGAAAAGGAATTCATGGACAACATTCCATATAAATCAGCTATTGGTAGCATAATGTATGCTATGGTTTCCACTCGTCCTGACATTTCCCATGCGGTGGGAGTGGTAAGTAGGTTCATGAGCAATCTTGGGAAGCTTCATTGGGAAGCTGTCAAATGGATAATAAGATATTTAAAAGGCACTTCAAATTATGTTTTATGTTTTTGTGGAAACAATAAACAGATGCAAGGATTCACGGATTCAAATCTTGCCAGAGATTTGGATAAGCGTAGATCTACTACCGGTTACACATTCATGTTCTCTGGACCTTCTATTAGTTGGGCCTCCAGGCTTCAACATTCTATTGCTCTTTCTTCCACTGAAGCTGAGTATTTGGCACTTTTCAAAGGTTCTTAGGAAATGATTTGGTTGCAGCGACTACTTGGTGAAATAAAGTATCAACAAAATGATTATGTTCTATTTAGTGACAGCCGCAGCGCCATCTTTATGGCACATAATCATACCTCTCAGCATCATTCAAAACACATTGACATTCACACTCACTTCATTCAGAATATGGTTGAAGAGGGTAGGTTGAAGGTTGAAAAGATTGATACCAAAATCAATCTGACTGATATATTCACAAAAGTTGTAACCAAAGAGAAGTTCGAATGTGCAAGAACTTCTCTTGGTCTTGTTAAGCTGAAGTAAGTCAGCATGTAGAGTAGGGGAGTGCCTGATCAACTGAAATATCCATTGACTTCCAGTGGGAGTTCGTTGCGATTGGAAGGCCAATGGACATTTTTCCTATTGTTTCCTTTGCCTCTTTAGCTGCTTGGTTATGAGCTTATATATTTGGCTCTTATTTTCATTGTAAACATTCAGTTTGAGTTAATACAATTTCTCTGCTCCCAGTGTGGATGTGGCCACTATTATGGTGAACCATGATAAACTGTATGTTCTATGTCTATTTGTAATCTGCTCTTTTAATTCTTTAATTCTATTTTTCATTTCAAATTCTTCAATTCTACAAAATTTTCCAATTATTATTTTTATATTGAGAACACTTGACGTTTTGGATTCCACCACTCTTACCTAGGGAATTAAGTTGCCAATCTATTAATGCTGCCCCATTATTTAATTTTGTGGGATAGCATTTTAACATTGTGCGTAGAGGATAGACCCATTTTCTTCTTAAACAATCCTCTGCTAAATAAATCTAAATTTGTCTTAAAAGTACACGATGTTATTACACATATATTTTTGCGAGGAATCAACATTCACCAGGCAATTGAAGTCAGGCATATCATTTTTGTGTGTAGAAGATAAAAACACAAAAAGAAGAACAAATGAATAATTACACAAAACACAATGTTTATCGTGGTTCAACTTAAAATCCTACATCCAAACTGAGAGCAGAGGTTATTATTATTATGCCAAAATAGTATGTTTACAATGATACAATAGCATCTTATAAATAAGCTTCCAATTGACATCAGAAACCCAACAACCATTTATGAGGGAAATGGTGATGACCATTGGCCTTCAATTAACAATCTCCCACCTGATGGCCAACAGATGCTGCCATTGATCAGTCAGTCCTGTACTCTACCTGCTAATTTACTTCTTCTTTACGAGCCCAAGAGAAGTTCTTGCACTTGTGAACTTCTCCGTGGGAATAACTTTAGTAAAGATATCTGTCGGCTTGACCTTTGTGTCAATTTTGATAATCTTTAGCTTGCCTTCTTCAACCATGTGACGAACAAAATGAGCGTGCACATCAATATTTTTAGAGCGGCGCTGAGAGGAATGGTTATGAGCCATAAAGATGGCACTGCAACTATCACAAAACATAACATAATCATTTTGTTGGCATTTTATTTCACCAAACAATCATTGCAACCAAATCATTTCTCTTGCACCTTTAGAAAGAGCCAAGTACTCAGCTTCTACAGAAGAAAGGGCAATAGAATGTTGCAGCCTTGAGGCCTAACTATTGGCTACTCCTGCAAACATGAAGACATAACCAGTAGTAGACCTCTGTTTATCTAAATCTCCAGCTAGATCAGAGTCAGTAAATCCTCGTAGTTCTACATTGTTGCCTCCAAAACATAAAGAAAGATTTGATGTTCCTTTTAGATACCTCAATATCCATTTAACCGCCTCCCAATGCATCTTCCCAGGGTTGCTCATGAATCTGCTCACAACTCCCACCGCATGAGCAATGTTGGGACGTGTTGAAACCATAGCATACATGATGCTACCAACTGCTGATTTTTAGGGGATGTCCTCCATATATTCCATGTCCTCTTGTGTTTTGGGATACAAATCTACTGATAAATGAAAATGTGAAGCAATTGGAGTAGAAACACTATGTGCATTAGCCATACTAAATCTCTGAATTATTTTGTCAATGTATTGTTTTTGAGACAAAGTGATCTCCTTCTTCTTTCTATCTCAGTTGATTGTCATGCCAAGAATCTTCATGGCTGCCTCTAAGTCTTTCATAGCAAATTTGTTTGCTAATTGAGTTTTCAGCTCACTAACAATTCTTGGACTTGTACCCAGGGATAACTTTAAGAAACCCCCCCCTCCCAAAAAGTATAAAATTGTGGCGAATCACTTTTTTTTTTGAGGGAAAATTTTTAATATTGATGGCGAATTGTAGTTCAAATTATAGATATTTGGTGGCGAATTTTTTAATTTCGTATACAATTTTTATAAAAAAATGGCGAAAACAAATGATTTTAATAGGAAAATTATTAATATAATTGGCGAAGCTGAAAAATTTTACTGATAAATTATGGCGAAATAATTTTCTAAATATTGTAATTAATTATTTGTCGTGGCGAATGTATTTAAAAAATACATATAAAATTGGCGATTTAAGGGAATAGTTGTATAGTTGGTATGGCGATTTAATAGTTGGAAATAAATATTAAAGTTTCATTCTCCAAAGTTTTCATTCTCAAAGGATGACACGTGTGATGTTTCCGGAGAGAGTTTTCTGTAAAGGAGTTATGTCACCACATTTCTTCCGAAATGCACCTTCCATCGTTCATCTCTCTTAATCCAATGGTTCTGATTTGATGTTGAAGTTGCATCAGG
>MU227299.1:2962504-2979035 GCA_018584345.1 Thuja plicata
TCAAAAAGAAAAATCTTCTGACTAAAGAAGATTTTGAAGATGAGTCAGATGACTCAAATTGTGGAAGTGAAACACTTTTTATGACTAAAGTTGAACTTGGTAAAACTGTCGATGCTAAAACTGAAAAAACTTTTGATTTTGATGCTGAAGATGTTAATCTTGAAGAACTTATTTGTGCTCTTCAAGAGGTTAAATGACTAAAGAAACTTGTAAATAGTTTTGAGAACACTAATCATATTTTACAAGTCGACCTAGAGATGGCCAAGAAAGTTATTGAAAACCAGAGAAGTCTTATTGAAGACAAAGAAAATGAAATTAGTTCTCTACAAAAACAAGTGTATGAATTTGATAATCAGAAACATATTGAAATTACTGCTGAAAATCATGACTCAACAAACAGAAATCAAAATCATAGTAAAAAAATTCTTCATAATAGATTCTTTCATGGCTACTGTCATTATCGCAATCTATTTGGTCACAAATTTAATACATGCAGATTTTTCAAAACTCTTACTTTTGGACATAAACAATCTTTTGGTTTTTTGAGAAATATAAGATGCTACAAGTGTAATCAGTATGGACACATGTCAAACTACTGTAAGGCATATCAAAGAACTATAAAAGTATGGAGACCTAAGGTAGAATAGTCCATGCTTGTTCAAACAGCCTTAATATCCCCTAAATCTACTATTTGGGTTCTAGATAGCGGATGTTCTCATCATATGACAGGGGATAAGACAAAATTTTTAGTATTAAAAAGTCACCCAGGAGGGTTTGTTAAATTTGGTGATAACATAGGTCTTTACATTACTGGAAAAGGTATAGTTATGATAAACAAAGATACTCCTATGCATGTTGTTTACTATGTTGAAGGTTTAAAGTATAACTTGTTGAGTATTAGTCAGATTTGTGATAGTGGATATCAAGTTTTATTCAATTCTTATGGATGTGCTATAAAAAGGAAGTCAGAGAAAATAATAGCTAATGGGTTTAGGACACCTGGAAACTTATATAATTTATCTGACTCTACAAACCAAGAGCAAAGTGCTGGTATGTGTCTCATGAGTGACATAGATGAAAATTGGTTATGGCATAAAAGGTTAGGCCATGTAAAATTTTATAATATGGTCAGAATTAGCAAACATGAAAATGTTAGAGGTTTTCCTTTAATTAGTAGACCTACAAACTCAGTTTGTAGTGAATGTGTAAAAGGCAAACAAACGAAGTCATCCTTCAAAACTAAAGAATTTTTGTCTTCAAGGCCATTAGAGTTGGTTCACACGGATTTGTGTGGTCCCACTATAACATAATCAATGAATGGAGAAAAATACTTTATGTTATTCGTAGATGATTACACCAGAATGATTTGGGTAACTTTTCTCAAACACAAATCAGAAGCTTTTGATAGATTTAAGATTTTCAGGAAAATGGTTGAAAAAGAGTCTGATTTAAAATTAAAATGTGTAAGGTCAGATAAAGGAGGTGAATTTACCTCTCATTTTTTCATTAAATATTGTGAAAAACACGACATTAAAAGACAATATTGTGCTGCCCGCACACCTCAACAGAATGGGGTAGTCGAAAGGAAAAATAGGACAGTAAAAGAAATGGCAAGAACCATGCTTAATGGATCAAACCTGCCTGACAAATATTGGAAAGAGGTTGTTCATACAACTGTGTATATACTAAATAGAGTCCAAATTAGAATAAGGACTGCTTATACTTCGTATGAACTCTGGCATGGAAAATCAACATCTGTTAAATACTTTAGAATTTTTGGATGCACGTGCTATATTAAAAATGATTCTGATAATCTGGATAGCTTTCAATCCAAATCTGATGAAGGAATATTTTTAGGATATTCTTCTAATAGTAAAGCTTATAAGTGTTTTCATAAACACTTGAATAAAATTGTTGAATCTATAAATGTGATATTTGATGAAAATTCACAGATGACTAACAAACAAGTTCAGAGTGCTGAAGATGAATCCGATTTAGAACTTGGAAATGCCTCAATATTAAATGAACATGTTGACATCACTTCTGTTGCTGAAAGTTCAAATAAACAAGAGGAAGTTCCAAATTCTAGTATAGATATTCCTCAAAAGACACCTTCTAGATTAATCACAAAAAGACATCCAGAAGATCTGGTAATTGGAAACAAGAATGCAGATATATTAACCCGTGGAAAGGAAAAACAGATAAAACAAGCTCAGATGGTAGAACATTTTAGTCTTATAATAGATTTTGAACCACCAAATGTTTCTGAAGCCTTAAAAGATCAATCCTGGTTAAATGCAATGAAAGATGAGATCAGTCAAATTGAGAAAAATGATATATGGGAACTTGTTCCTTGTCCAGATGACAAAAATGTAATTGGGGGAAAGTGGGTTTTCAGGAATAAGTTATATGAATCAGGAAAAGTTATTAGAAATAAAGCCATATTTGCGTGTAAGGGTTACGCTCAACAAGAAGGGATAGATTTTGGGGAAACTTTTGCTCCTGTGGCTCGTTTAGAGTCTATTAGACTGTTTCTTGCTTATGCTTCATTTAAAAAATTTACAGTCTATCAAATGGATGTTAAAATAGCATTCTTAAATGGCTATCTGGAAGAAGTTTATATGGAGCAACCAGAAGGCTTTGAGTATTTTGAATATCCAGATCATGTGTATAGACTAAAAAAGGCACTTTATGGCTTGAAACAAGCACCACGTGCTTGGTATTCAAGACTTGATTCACATTTGGTTTTGAAAGGTTTTACTAAAGGTAGTGTGGATAGTACATTGTATACCAAAATAGTAAATAAAGATCTTTTGGCGGTTGAGATTTATGTGGATGATATCATATTTGGGTCAATTAATGATGAACTGTCACAAAGTTTTTTAGTTATTATGGAATCTGAGTTTGAAATGTCTATGCTAGTTCCTCTAACTTTCTTTTTGGGCATTCAAATATCTCAGCTTGAACATGGACTTTTTATCTCACAAATTAAATATGCTAAAGAGATGCTAAAGAGATTTTAGATGGATCAAAGTAACCCTGTTGGTACACCTATGGAAACTGGGAGTAAACTAGTCAAAGTTGATGATTCCCCACTTGTTGATCAACGAGAATATCGGTCCATGATAGGAATTTTTCTATATCTTACTGCATCCAGGCTTGATTTGATGCAAGCTGTATGTTTGGTTTCACGCTATCAGTCTGCTCCTAGAGAATCTCATCTAAATGCTGTCAAAAGAATTTTCAAATACATTCAAGGTACTCTGGATTTTGGGTTATGGTATCCAAAACATGCTGATTTCACTTTAACAGCCTATACTGATGCTGACTGGGGAGGTTTCATTGACGACCAACACAGCACTAGTGGTGCAGCATTCTTTCTTGGTGATCATTTGGTTGCATGGCACAGTAAGAAACAAGAATGTGTCACTTTGTCAACTGCTGAATCTGAGGTTATTGCAGCCACAACTTGTTGTACTCAGATGTTGTGGATGTCCTATCAATTAGTAGATTTGGGTATTGATGTTTCAAAACCTATGTCTATCTTCTGTGACAACACCAGCGCTATTCAAATATCAAAAAATACTGTAATGCATTCTCGCACCAAGCATATTGCCATTAAGTTACAATTTTTGCTTGAACAAGTCTCCGCAAATGAAGTCACGCTGATTCATGTATCCTCACAAGCACAGGTAGCAGATATATTTACCAAAGCACTTCCAAAAGAACAATTTGAGAGGTTGCGTGCTCGATTGGGAGTTTACTCTCAATCTTTTCTCACTTCCTTATCAGTTTTTTCGTATGGGGGAGGTTTTTTTACAAGCCCCCAATTTTGGCCCTAGTTGTCCTTGATGACAAAAAGGGGGAGAAAGAAACTACAATTCTTTGGTTACAATATCTTGATATAGATTACATACAGGTTACATACTTTGTTGTTACAGGTTGAAAATACTACATACAAATTACATACTTTGTTGTTACAGGTTGCAGGTTACAATACCTTGATATAGGCTACATACAGGTTACATACTTTGTTGTTACAGGTTGACAATACTACATACAGGTTACATGCTTTGTTGTTACAGGTTGCAAGTTACAATACCTTGATACAGGCTACATATAGGTTACATACTTTGTTGTTACAGGTTGACAATACCTTGATATAGGTTACACACTTTGTTGTGGATACTTTGTATTTTGAACATTGTTTTCCATTGGCATTGAAAGCAGTTTTGGTATTGATCATGGTTCTTAAATAGCTGGCAAAATGTTCTTCCTATAATATTGATATATTCATGATAGCTACAGGATAAATTTCATGGATAACTACAAATATTTGATATTTCAGAATATGAGGTTTGTTTTGATATATAGGTTGGCATTACTATCCAGACAATTTTTGGTCTATGGTTGTTATATCAACATAAATTTTTCTAGATTACTGATGATTCTCAGATTTGCAAGGGTTTGTCATTTGCTAAGATTTTTTAGAAAAAATCAAAAGATTATATTTTATTTAGAGTCACCATCTTCTTGTCAAGATGGTTTTTTGAGACTTGACAGAAATTCATTTGTAGCCTACTCTCTTATCCTGATGGTGGAGTTTTTTTTTGCCATCAAGGACAAAGGGGGATTTTTTCATATATTTGTCCTTGATGTCAATAAAGTTATTGGCCACGTAAGTTAAATGGTGACAAGTGGAATTCATAATTCATGAGATAGAAAAAAAATTTATAACTCAAGTTGACTTGAACGCAAGTTTTTTAAGTGGAATTCTAACTCATGTGAGTTAGTGGACTTCAACAAATTATATGATTTAACAAAGGACAGCGGACTTGAAATGAATGTTTGGAAAATTATTTTATGCTTTTGTCAAAACCCTTTCATGGGAAGTTACAGGTTTGTTCTTGGCTCAAACATGACTGAAGCAGTATGGGTATTAAGCTGTGGGTTGAGAATGATGTGGCACAGCCGCAAGAATCAGTTAAAGTGTAAGGCAATTTTTTTTGTCTTAACAAACTGGTAATCAAGTTTTTTGCTTCAGCAGGTATGGCTTTCAACATTTTTTTTTGTTTTTGAAAAGTTAAAAACAACCTGGTTACTTAATGTTTGGATTAGCAAGTTTTAAATGATGGAATTCGGTAACTTGCTTTGATTTTGTAATAATAAGAAATGGGCATATCAGATTTGTGATGATCTTGATTTAACCTAGTTATGGGTATTAGCAAAATGGTATTTTTGTTACTCTACATGGATTTATGAAGAAAGCAGTCTGTTTTATTGATTTGAAATTTCATAAACTGTTAACACACCTAATAGGTGTTTCTTTTAAACCTATACGGGTTTGTAAAAGAGAGAAGTTGGTTGGAAGTTTTTAAAACTGTTAACATATTTTATTCTCAGATTTGATATGAGGCTTTTAGTTATGATACGATGTGTATTTGCATGTATACATCCTCTGGCAAATAGAGAATATATATATGGAGGTACAATCATTTTAGTGTGTGAAGAAGAAGAGAGAAATACAAGATCAGTATTTTGTGAAGAGAGATCTCCAAGATGAAAGATTGAATATCAGTGATTGTAATAAAGTTTGTGATTCTATAAGTTGCTAACAGTCGCATCTATATTATCATAGACAAATTCATTTTTGTAATTACAGGGTTGTAGCCCTTGCAGTAGAAGCTACTAAACTGGTGTATTTGGGTTGGTGCTAGATTAATAAAATGTTTAAAGGAGTGGTTTTTTCCCTATGACAAAACCTAGTTGGGTTTTGAATGTTTCCACTCAGCACAAAATTCATGTGTCTTATCTATCGTTCTTTATATAGATTCATCTGCTCTGATACTTGCTTTATATACTTGTGTTGAATCTATTTCTTGCCTTGAAGTTATTCTTTCTCATGTTCATAAATTTGTATTCCAAAATTTGATATTCGTACACTTGCTGTTCATTGTTCAGTTCACCCCCCCCCTCTTAGAGTATCTCACTTTCAACATCATCTTGGTTTTTCAAACCTGAAAATGCCGTTTCATTAAAGACCACATCTCTACTTCTAATAACCCTTTTATCAATCGGATCCCAAAATCTGAATCCATATTGGTCTTCCCCATAACCAATGAAAATACATTTGTGAGATTTTGCATCCAACTTTGTCCTCTTTTCTTTGGGTATATGAACAAAAGCGTCACAACCAAAGACTCATAAATGTGAGTAAGAAATTATTTTCCCCAACCATTCTTCTTCCGGAATACCAAATTCCAATCGTGATGAAGGTGTCCGGTTGATCAAATAGACCACTGTGTTACATGCTTCTGCCCAAAACTCTTTGCCCAATCCAACATTAGAGAGCATGCATCTGGCTCTCTCTAGTATTGTCCGATTTAATCTCTCGGATGCCCCATTTTCTTGAGGCGTGAAACGGATGACTTTAATTCTGTGAATACCTTGATCTGCACAAAAATTGTCAAACTCTGACGAGAAAAACTCTCCTCCATTATCTATTTTGAGACACTTTATTTTGTGTCCGATTTGGTTCTCAAGATGTGCTTTGAAAAATTTAAATTTTGAAAAAACTTCAGACTTCTTTGAAAGCATATAAATCCAGATTTTCCTAGTATGATCATCTAGAAAAGTAACAAAATAATTGGATCCTCTGATAGAAGTTAGCTCAGTGGGTCCAAAAACATCTGAGTGAATCATCTCCAAAGGTGTGCCCTTCTTTTCACTGCCAGTCTTTAAGAAGCTGACCCACTTCTGCTTGCCATAAAGTCAATGTTTGGAGAATTCTAAATCAATAGATTTTAGACCTGGCAGTTGATCTCTTTTTAGCATAACGTCAAGGCCATTCTTGCAAATGTGACCAAGCCTTTGATGCCAAAGTGTTGAGTTGTTGTCCACAACTGATAAGGCAGCTCCAATTTCACCAATGTCTTTGAGAAGAAATAGACTTCCCACTCTTTCTCCTCTTGCAATAACTAAGGAACCTTTAGTTATTTTCCAAGTATCCTCAAAGAAAAAAATGTGAAAACCTTGCGAGTAGAGTTGGCTGATAGAAATCAGATTTCTTCTTAATTGAGGAACATGACATACCTCCTTTAATAGACACTTACCTCCTCCTTCTAAAGGTAAGAAAATATCTCCTTTGCCAATAATCTCACATGCCTTATTGTTGCCTAAATAAACTTTCCCAAACTCACCTTCTTGGTAGTTTGTGAATGAGTCCAAGCAAGAGGTAGCATGGAAGGAAGCACTGGAGTCCAAGACCCAAGAATCTGATTTTGTGTCGGTTGTAGCTAGCACTAAAATCCCATCATCTTTATCACGGACTATGTTTGCATCGTTGTTCAGTACTTTGTCTTGTGCCTTCTTGTACTTTCTACAATCTTTCTTAACATGGCCGGCTTTGCCACAAAACCAACAACCATTTTGTCTACCTCTTGATTGTGATCTTCTTGCTGAATTAGACCTCCGATTATTATAATTATTATTGCCTCTATATTGGCTTCTTCCTCTATTTTTGGTGCTCACCATAGTGAGAGAATCACCGGATGAAGACTCATTATTCCTTCTTCTCAAATATTCAGAGAGAAGAGTAGCTGAAACTTCATCAAAGACCAACTTCTTGTTTGATGCTGAAGTGCTTACTGCTATTACAAGTCCATCCTAGCTGTTGGGAAGAGAACACAATAATATAACAGCCTTATTTTCATCATCTTGGGGCATGCCAACTGAAATTGCTTGACTGATCAAAGTATTAAATTCATTTAGATGATTTTTCATGGCTTCTCCTTCTCTCATCTTAAGCTTATACAGCTTCTTCATGATGAATACTTTGTTCGTAGCGGATGCCTGTGCATATGTCGAAGTCAGTTTATCCCATACCTCCTTTGTTGTTGCTTTGTCTGCAACGTTATGCAAGACATTATCGCTTAATGCAAGGAAGATTGTTGCCTTGGCTTTTTCATCAAGCTTCTCCCAATCTTCGTCATTCACGAAGGCTGGTTTCTTTGCTTTTCCAACTAGTGCAAGAGAAAGGTCTTGCTTGATTAACAAAGACTTCATTTGAATCTTCCATATCCCGTAGTTCTTCCCAGAAAATTTCTGAACCTTTAAATCTTCCATTCTTAGGAAATTTATCACCAATTTCTAATCAGTTGTTTGCCCAGCTCTGATACCAATTGTAGAAGATACAAACGCAGAAAGAAGCAAAAATGAACAATTACACAAAACACAATGTTTATCGTGGTTCAGCTTAAAAGCCTACATCCACATTGAGAGCAGAGGTTATTATTATTATACCAAAACAGTATCTTTACAATGATACAACAATAGCTTATAAGCTTCCAATTGACATCGGAAACCCAACAACCATTTAGGAGGGAAACGGTGATGACCGTTGGCCTTCAATTAACATTGTGCAGTTTCAATGTTTCTGGAAAGCATAGTGATGGAAATAATCGATGTAAACTTGTTTGAGCTTCCCATTTTTTTGACGATTTGTTGGATTATTGATTTGGTTGCTCTGTATTATGTATGTAAACTGATATGGAGAAACTACAGGTAGAAGGTTCGTTTATCGAGATTACCCATTATAGAATTTATGCTTGTAACCCTAATTCTCTGTCCTTCCAGCAGAAATATGTACAGTTAATACAAATGATTGATTCTTGTTTCACTGTGTCCTTCAAATGTAATTAAAATTCTCTTTTTTGAATAAAATATGGTTTTATTGTTTTCCTTCATTTGAATTTTTTCATTTGTTTTAAGGAATGTAGCTTTGTCTTTTATTTATTCAACAGGAAGGGGGGCTGAATAGATCCCTTTGATTAATGTAGCTTTGTTATTTGCAAGCCTTAAAACAGTTTCTTTTTTCCATTCAGCTTCTTCCACAAGTCCACTAAATCATTCGTTTTGCGATTCCTATTTTGTAAGGCCAAGCAATCATTTCATCATACTTTAAACAGGTCTACGGTAACATTAACATTATGACTATAATTTAATTAAATTATTAAAAACTAATATATTATAAAATAAATTGAATCATGTCTTCTTATTACTAAATTTTTAAAAAATATAAATTGAAATTAATTTATTTATTTTATTTTAAGTAGGTCTAGCGTAACATTAACATTATGATGAGTATAATTTAATTAAATTATTAAGAAGTAATATATTATAGAATAAATAGAATCATATCTTCTTATTATTAAAGTTTATACAAATATAACTTGAAATTGATTTATTTTATTTTATTAAAGAAGAAAGAGCATAATTATTATTTTTTAAATAATATGAGTAGAAAGTTAAATTTACTATAGTACACTTTTTTGTATTAAGCAAGTAAATTGATGAAAGCTGAAGAAAATATTATTAATATATATATTATATTTAAGTTCCTTAATTTTATAAAAATCTATTAAAAATTATAATACTTTAAATCTAATAAATATGATTATAATTATTTTTTTTTAAAAACATATTCTACTTTTTTTATTTTTCTCTTAAAAAAGTATTTGATTTTGTTCTATTTATTATTGAAGTTCTAATCTATCTTAAAGTACACTTTATGTTCAAATAGTTAACAAAATTAACTCTACACTCTCTAACCTAATTTTGAATTATTGATTTTAATTATTTTGAACATAAATATATCTTAAAAAAACTTCACAAAAATATAGGCAAATGATATTCTTATGCTATAAAACTATAACTAAACTTCTTGAATCAAATCCCTACTAAAGTTATAATACTACATTTAACATTATAGAAAAATAATATTATTACAATATTATTAGAGTGTGAGAAATCATTGAGTAGGTTGATTTATTTCAATACTAACAACCTTAAGATTAACTTTAAGACTTATCATCATATTCAATGGTAAACAAGTGTCACGTGTGAAAAATAATATTTATTATAAATATTATATATATTTTAAATAAATATTTATTTAATAAATGTAAAAATATTATAGATTAAAAATTAAATAACAAATTTTGTATAAAATGTGAAAAATAATATTTAATAAATTATGTTTGTATATATTATAATTTTAATTGTATAGTTATAATTGTAAAAATTTAAAGTATAGATATAAATTATAATTGTAAGGTGGACTTAAATAATAAATACTTAAATAATAAATAAAGAGTTAATAAAATATATATAATATAGCAAATATGATATAGTACTTTTATATTATATATTATAGAATAATATATATTAGAAATTAGAAATTGTAATAATTATTTATAGCATATATATATTGAAATATAATATAGTAATTTATTTAGAATGGCAAGAGCAGGAGCATGGGCAAGTGCAGGAGCATGGGCGAGTGCAGGAACAAGGGCAGCAGCAAGCACAGGTGCAAATCCTTCGGCAAATTTACAAGCATCTGGACAGTCGTCAGTCTTTCGAAAGCAGCTACAACCACAAGAAGAAAAATTCCTGTAGTACTGTCAGGAAAAGGGGATTGTAGATCACTATTCATTTCGTCATGCTGGTAAGCAATCTTTACAGTCGCAGAGTCAAAAGTTTCAGCAGTTTTGTAAGCAAATGGAGGATCTCATTCAACTTACATTGGTTTTAGAGAAACCCCTTGTACTTTTTCCTCCACGCCAATAGCTCACTGACCTAAACCTGTTCATTGCGGCATTCCCTTTCAAAAATACCCTTTCTTATCCCAGAATGTGGCTAACAAGGTATCAACACATAAAGAGCATCCATCAATTTTTTGAGGTAAAGCAATAGTTCAACCAGCCAAACCCTTCTTTCTAAATCCCAGATTTCATGATCTTCGATCCACTTCAAAACCCCTAGCTGAAGGTAATGGGAAAAAGCAATTTGATTGCACAAGACCATGGATCAGCTCTTCAACGTATGAAATAGGCGAAACATCTAAACAAAATCGAGAGCATTTTGCGCCTTGTTTGAAATTTCAAACTAAATTTGAGTGGGAGGAAATTTTCAACAAAAATTTGATGCAGAGCATGGATATGGTGAGCAAAGGTGGCATGCAGTTCAAAGGAGGGCGAATCCCTAGACCAAAGGGCAGGATTCAACAAAGGGCTAAAAAAAAAACAACCCATCTTCGACATTTGCGAGGGCAGCCCTCCCGGATCTCCACCAGAAAGGCAGGGCACCCTTCCGACTCCACACAACAAGGCGGCCAACAGTGATAGAGAGATCCACTTCATTCCAAATCCACCTAGGGTCCCCTTCAAACCAAATCATTCAATTCAAGCATGGAAAAAAAAAGAATCAGGCAACGCAGCTCCCCTGCATGTCACTAATAACGGGTCAGACGCTTTACAAATTACTCTTCCATGTCATCTATTGCAGCAATCAATCAACTTTCTTCATCAATCAGCCCTCATAGGTAAGTTCTCATCCTCTTCCTTATCTTTGATGGTTATTAAGGAATGGGCTACTCTGGCTTGGCTTGGTTCAAAGGATATTTTCTTCATAGATATGGAATCCAAGTTTTTTGTTGCCATATTTGCATCTAAAGAAGATAGAAATTATGCACATAAGTAGAAAGGTTGGTTTTGTCAGGGTTCAGGTCTACATACCCTTATCTCGGTGCCAAATTTCAACCCCCAAGTATCACATATTCAGTTCTTCCCATATTGGATCACTTTTCCTAACTTACCACTTGAATATCGTGATTTGGAGATCATTGAAATATTAGCCAATAAGGTGGGTGTTTTCCTAAAACATGATCTCATCCCATTTGATTGCCCTCATTTGGAAGCTAGAGTGTGCCTGTTGATTGATAACCGAAAAACATTTCCCACCTCAATATCAATCACATCTAAATGGGGTGAATGGTGCCAGTCAATCAAAATCCAAGATGAAACCACAGTTAACATGTCCCAACACAGACTTGGCCATTTCAATACTCAATGCCAAATAGGTGCTAATGATGTTATGGTAATCTATCCAGATCATTGCTCTGATCCACTGAGTTGTTCTCGTAAAACTCAATTCCATGATCCAACTGTTCAATATTCTTCTCGGATCATTGGTAATCAAGCAATAAGATCAACAAATCAAGTCAACCAAATGACTAATCCACAAGTTCGACATACCTTTCAAGGGACTATGGATTCCCTCCAACAGAGGTCCTCATAATCAAAGATGCTATTGTGAATTCTTCCTGACGCTCAGATAACAGCAGTCTCTTACTTAATATCTTCAGTCAATCCTATTAATAAGATATTCACTTTGCGTATATTTTATACAACTTAGATGGCTATTAACTCACCATTCACAGGATGGATGAACCACCAACTACAAGATCAAAACATCTCTCAGCTAGCTACTTCCATCATTTTTGGAACTGCAAAAATAAATGAAAGCATAAATTATAGTTATAACTTTTCTAAGCTTGAACAATTTCCTGGAGAACTTCGACACTGGAATAGCCAAGTGCAAATCCAGGAGCACAAATCAATGAATGATATTGAAGAAGGAAAAGGTTCTTCTGCTGATACTCAGAACAATCCTAGTTATCTAAATGATCAAACAGAGTTATCCATATTTTTACCTTTAGAGGACTCTTTGGGGTTAGAAAATTGTATTTACCAGCAAATTCAAGCGCATATGGATAACTTAATTCCTCAAGATCCTTATAATCAAGATGAGGAAACTCTCAGTTTCAATTCTCAACCAATTAAGTTTCTGGAATACACTAATGAAGGGAGCTTTGTTGGACAACAACAAATATTATCTATAATGCAGACCCCATTACAAAAAAAGAATTCCCCCAAGACTCCAAAATCCAGAGGCAGGCCAAAGGGTGCTAAGACCGCGATAGAAATAGAAGCTGGAGTACAAACCACACTAGATGACAGTTTTCTCACTACTAAAAGATCGACAAGGAGAACAAGGTGTTCTCCTTGTTCACAATGATAATCAACTCATGGAATATCAGAGGCATTAATGCCTTTGACAAAAGGCATAGGATTAAACAAGTTATTGATTCTATGCAAGAAGACATAGTCATGCTTCAAGAAACCAAGCTTTTGCAGAACAAATTCAGAGAAACCATTGCTAAATGGCATAAGTGGAAATCATTGCATGCACTAGGAATAGGTGCCTCTGGTGGACTTGCAGTATTATGGAATCCTCAAACAGTAAATGGACAACTCATTCATCAGGACAATAATTGGCAAATGGTGAAAATTTCTGCTTTTGACATTTCTTTTATTTTGGTCAACGTTTATGGTCCTTCCGCAACACAGGACAAATTTAGAGTATGGGATAATATCACTCACTCCATTCAGATTCAAGACCCCCAATATGTTATTCTTGGGGGTGATTTTAATGCACTCTTGTCCCCAGAGGAGAAAATAGGAGGTATTTCTCCTCCTGTAAAAACAATGTAAGATTTTAACTGCTTTGTGGATAATAACAATCTCATGGACATTCATCCAGCTAATGGGTCTTTCACATGGACAAATAAAAGATCTGGATTTGCTCACATTTCTACCCGCTTGGATAGATTTATTCTTTCACAATATTGGAAATTAAAAAACATGGATATTACAGCAGAGATTCTCTCATTACCAGGATCGGATCATTTTCCAATCACAATTAATATCAAGCAAACAGATAAAGACATTGATACCCATTTTCATTCATCTTTCAAGTTTGAAAAAATGTGGCTGCGTCATCCACAATTTTTGTCCCATGTACACCAATGGTGGCAGGCTGCATCATATGTCAAAGGTACTAGGATGCATCACTTTTCCATGAAACTAAAACATATCAAATCTCAAATCAAAATATGGAACAAAACAGTGTTCAAAAATGTCTTCTCACAAAAAATAGAAGTCAAGCAGCAGCTAGAAGAACTCTTGAATAATATCATAGAAAATGGTATGACCGAAGATACCTATACTAAACAAAAAATTCTTCAACAGGAATGGGATGAGTTGTGCAATAGAGAGGAAATTTACTAGAGACAAAAATCTAGAGAGCTATGGCTGCAAGAAGGAGACAAAAACACTCAGTACTTTCATGCATCAGCCAAAAAAAAAAGAGTGTCTAAAACAATCTTCCAGATTACAGATGCTGTCACAGGAAACCTTATTACAAATGAAAACCTCATTCGGCAGGAGGGGGTAAAATTTTATAAGTCTCTCTTGGCACCTGACACTTCACCCACACCCACTGACTCTCAAGTTAATAAATTACTTCAATTCATTCGCAATATGATATCACCCCAAAATAATGCCATGTTGATGGCACCCTTCACTATCCAAGAAATCCAGAAAGTGGTTTTTTCTTTCCCTCAAGATAAGGCCCCTGGCCCAGATGGGTTTTCTACTATATTTTATCAAAGTTGTTGGGATATTATTGGGTGGGACCTATTGGAGGCCATGGAAGAATCTAGAAAGAACAAAAGTATGCTCAAGTATTTCAATACCAAAAATATATCAATAATCCCAAAGAACAACGACCCAAAAACATTTGCTGAATTCAGACCAATCTTGTTATGCAATCTGACATACAAGATCATTACGAAGGCCATCTATCTAAGACTGCAGAACATTATTCCTACCATTATCTCCTCAGAACAAGGAGGTTTTGTCCTAGGAAGAGAAACAATGGAAGGAGCCTTAGTGGCTCATGAGGTTCTCCACTCAATAAATACAAATCAAACTGCAAATTTTGTTATCAAGCTAGATATGATGAAAGCATATGATAGATTTTGTTGGAAATTCTTGTTCCAAGTATTGAACAAAATGGGGTTTTCCAAAAATTGGTGTAAATGGATCAAGGCATGTATCTTAGGAGCTTGGTTCTCAGTCTTAGTAAATGGAAAACCAGCAGGTTTCTTCTCTTCAACTCAAGGAATTAGACAGGGAGACCCATTATCCCCAGTCCTTTTCATCATCATGGCTGAAGCATTTAGTAGAGCTATCAATCATTAGCATGAGGCAGGTAAGTGGCATGGAGCGGGTATACATGGCACGAACATATTTGTCACACATTCATTATTCACAGATGATACTTTGTTATTTGGATCGTCTACTGTTCAGGAGGCACGACAAATTAAGTATTCCTTGCAACTTTACTCAGAGGTATCAGGACAAGCTATCAATGTGCAAAAATAAAAAATATATCTATTTAACACTAACAAAGTGATTTCTGACAAGATAGTGCAGATACTAGGATTTACAGAGGATTTTCTGCCATCCACATACTTGGGAATTCCATTTTTTATGGGATCAAATAAATCTACCTATTGGTCTTCAGTAATACAATGTATCTAGAGTAGGATAGCTACATGGAAAGTCAGATGGTTATCATTTTCAGGTAGAATTTTACTCATAAAATTAGTATTAGCAGCAATCCCAAACTATTTTCTTGTAGTCCTAAAAGCCCCCTCTACAGTACTATGTCAGATTCAAAAAATGATCAGGGGTTTCCTTTGGACAGGCAACATGAATGAATCAACAAAAATTCCTCTTATTTCACTTCAAGAGTTGGCTCATTTCCCAGCAATTGGTGGGGCAGGAGTTCATGACTTAACAAAAAGAAATGAGGCTTTTGGTGGCAAACTAGTGTGGCAAATGTATAACAGCCCTCATTCCAAGTGGTGCACGATTATGCAACAGAAATATCTGGACAACAATGAATCTACAAGAGTCATATCCATCTCTAATCCACAAAAAGGTTTGGTTATTTGGGACTTTATGATGTCTTCACGATATATTGTAGTAAAATATGTCACTTGGGAAGTCAACAACGGTAGTAGGGTTAATTTTTAGAGGGATTCATGGAATGGACAACTTCCCCTAAATAAAAATTTAGTGACCCCAGAAATCATTTCCATATCAGAACAACAGTGGGGCACCCAACTCAATCAATATATAGATAATATTTTCACCTTATCAGGGAAAGTTAAATGGAAAAACCCAGAAGATTTACCACTGTCAAATCAGGATATCACTAGATTCAAAGAGATTCTAGCCTCTAAACATGTATACATATCTAGACTCGAAGATAAGCTTCTATGGGCACCAGCTAAGGATGACAACTATTCAGTTAAAGAAGGATACAAAATTGTGCAACAAAATGAAATAAACAAAGCACCATCTAGAGCATTTTCATTCTACTAGAACCATGATGTTCTTCCAAAAGTAGGTTGCTTTGCATGGCTAGCATTAAAGCATAGGATTCTAACCAGTGATAGATTGAACAGATTGCAAATTGCACCATCATTCAATTGCCTTTTTTGTAATGAAATGGAAGAGACTGTGGATCATCTTCTCCTCACATGCCCATTTGCTAATCAATGTTGGAAATTCATCCTTAATAAGTTAAATTACAGTACCCCAATTCAAAATAACTTATGGGACTTCTTTCAAGCTTGGCCAGTCTTATATCAAGATTCCTTATTTGCAAATCTCTGGAAGTGCACACCGACACTAGTTGTATGGGCAATATGGTGGGAAAGAAACAAGCGTATCTTCAGAAAAGAGGTATCTACCATTGATAAAGTTTTAGAGGGGAT
>MU227299.1:2985721-3003243 GCA_018584345.1 Thuja plicata
ACTGACTTGGGATTCCACAGAACCGTAAGACCACCAGAAGCTCCCAATCCTTGAGAGTGAGCAGATTTCCAAAGGGGCCACTTGTTTAATGTCTTACTAAATGACTCGTTTGATAGTTTCATTTCTTGTAAAACAACTATGTCTACAGACAGAGAGTCTAATTGATGTTTGACTCTTTGCCTCTTGTCAGAGGCATTAATGCCTCTGACATTCCAGGTAATGATCTTCATTGAACCCGAGGAGAACATGTCGTTCTCCTCGTGACTCTTTTGACTGAAGCAAATTTCTCATCCAATGTTGACTGCGTACCAACATCGATTTCATCTTTAGTTTTAGAACTTTTTGGCTTTCTCCCTCTCTTTTTAGGAGTTTTAACTAGATCAAACTCTATCATTGGAGTCTGAACAATAGAAATTTTTGTAGAGTAGTCAAACCCTGACTTCACTGATTTTTTCTCATCTGGCTATGGATTCGGTTCAATCAAGATCTCATGATCACCCAAATCCTCATCATTTATGTTTTTCCTGGGATTAGTTTATTCAAAAAACCCATTATCTGTATTAAAAACTAAACCACTGTGTTCTTCCAAAGTTGAGCACTTTTCCCAATGAATAGCTGAAGCACTAATGGGCTCTGATGCAAGCAATAAATTATCTAGGAGAACTGGATCTGCCACATTACACAAGTCCAATTTTTGAACTTCTTTTGGGATAGATATTGGATGAGGGCAAGTAACCAAATTATTAATAAAAGGTTCAGAAAAAACAGCCTCAAACCCCTATTTTGGTCTACCCTGTTGCTGACTTCTATTTTTCTGACAGATGGAGAACACATCATTTGAATTGTTATTACATATGGTTCCATCGACAAAGCCTTCCTCACTAGCAATTTATTCAAAACATCGATCTGCTATTTGCAATGAAATTTGATTGGCCACAAATGTTAACTCTGCATCTGAGGGTTTTGTATGTTTAGCCTTCTTCTGCGATTCGTACAACATGTCTTCCCAGTTTGTTAATTTGGACAACTCAAGAGAAGGTGGAGCTATTTCTGAAACAATCTATTCTTCAGTTTGACCAACTTTCCAAGCAGCCAATCCTTTGCACATGTCAATATCTGGTAACTGAATGACCAATGAAGATAATGTGCTTGGAATATAGGAGTGATATTTTATCAAAAAATCTCTGTTAACAGGAACAATAGCAGTCCTACCGTAATGCTCCATCATACATAATAATAGTTATATATAAAAAATAATAGAATATATAATAGTTATATATTAAAAATTAAAAATAATTGAATTTTTTAATGAAAATAACATGTTTACATTATAAAATATAAAATATAAAATATAGTATAAATTGATGTATAAATTATATATTACAAAACTATGTTAAAAACTATCAAAAAAAATAAATTTGGGAAGCCTTAAAAAAAAAGGGATCCCATAAGACCAAATCAATTGAACCAATCATAATTGAAAAATTAATTTATAGAATATATTTTATTCATAAATAAATATTTTAACTTTACAAATAGTTAAACAAGGAAAAAATAGTGAACCATGGAGAATTGCGGAGTTAAAGCGATGTTGAAAAAAAAACCCCGATTTCACTGTAAATAGTCACTTCATGACGGTTTTGGTTGGTGATCAAAGAGGAGTAGGGCAATTTCTACTCAAAGTAATAATTTTGTGCACAATATTATACCTATACCCACACATTGAGCTAGGCATGAATTTTATGAAGCGAGACATGCTTTTTATGAAGCCATACCCACAATATTATACTAAGGAAATTTGCTAGGCATGAGTTTTACGAAGCCAATCATTGGTTGAAGCATCATGCATTGACCAACCTTTCCTCTTAATTCTAGTTTACTTAGGTGATAAATTTCCTTCTTTAAATAATATTGATTTGTGCTTGATGGCAACTGGCCTATATATATCCATAAAATATAAAACTAATATAATTGATCTCTTGAAATTTAAAGATATCTCACAAGGAAGTCTAATAAGGTATCTTTAAATGGATTTTCTATATTGAAGTCTGATATATATTGAACAAGCATATTCCATAAGTATAAAAGGAACTAAGAACACAAATGTAGATTTGTATGAATATAAAATTTGTCACAACCTTGGAAGAAAAATGTTCTCTTGATTTTACTGAAATATTATATGAGACAATAAGCATATAAATATATACAAAGAGACCACTTTATTATGAGTACATGAAAATACTCTTGTCTCTTTCTTCCATCTTAGTTTTTGATATAAGCAACAACAAGAGTGTGTTGACCTGAGACTCAATAAAACACTATCTAGGACATAATTAACAACATATTAATTCAACCTAGAAAGAAGCATGAAGCAAATTAACCAATCTACGTCTATCAAAAACAACAATGAAAAATCTATACCATCACGAACGTAAAGTATCAAAACCCCACATACAGATAGTATCAAGTTTAAATGGCCAACAAATTAAACCATGTCACGCAAGGATATTAACTAGATTTAAAGTATTAAGATAAAAACTAAAATTTAAAAAACTAGCCCCAACATAGGGCTTGAAGTCAACAGTGCCACAAATCATATCATCACCCTGGTCTAGATGCAGAGTTATTTGTCATCCCATAAGCACTTGGAAAGCAACAGGTCAGCCTAGTCTTCATTCATAAACTTGAAGATCTCACGATTTCTTTCAACAGACTCCTTCACCGCAGAGGCCTTCTCATCCACCAGACAGAGGGTAGTAAAGGAAGCATGCATAACCTTGAGGGAAAATTTTGTGACATCTGACAGTCTCCTCTTAGTATTGACCAGGTCCCCATTAAGCTTAGCCACCATATTTTCCATATTGGCAACCTAGTATTTGATTCTTCCCACCAAGCCGTCACCCATTACACTTTCGGAGTTCTCACTCATAGTGACTTCTTCAATAGCGGGGGCATTGTCTTCCTTACCCTCATCAGCAATGATATTTTTGGAAAAATCTTTCCCCTTCTCCTGGTCAGAACAGTTCTTATCATCATCCCGGTTGGGAGAACCCACCGAGACATCCTCCTAGTCAAACTACTCTTTCATTTATCTTTTACCCTTCTATTTGGCTAGATGGGAGGAGCATCAGGTAGTGTTGGGATGAGGGTTGGTATCCTGATGGCATTCCAGGTTAATGTAAATTTTTTTGCACTTTTTTTAGGGAAAGTGGGAGGAATCTTCAAGGGTTAAGTCATGTTTGGAACTAGCCTGAGAGCTAGGGGTAGGGTGGGTTTCAGAGGATTTATGACTAGCAGTAGGGGTGGAACACCCAATAGAGCTTGAGGGTGTGGAAACCCCTTGATTAAGGGAAATCAAAGGCAACAGGGGCTGTTGGGTAGCTTGGGTGATTTCCACAACATGAGGAGGATAGAGGGCATGGAGGAAATGGTAAATAGGGAAAATTATCCCATGTTGAAGGTAAACGGGTTTCTTCCCAATGAAATGGACTCATTTACATCAACAAAATTCGACTCCAAAGAGTGTAAAACATAAAACAATAGAGAGATCAACAATTTGTACCTAAGGTGCTTTAAAAATGGGAGGTGGTAGTTATAGAACATAACTAAATGACCCTCCCGCGTGAAGTATTTCATGATCATCTTACACATCTTTTGTTAGAATTTGGGCAGGTCCACAGTGCTATATCCACCATTCTTGGACATCGATGACTTACCTTCATTTGCAAAAAACTGGACAAAGTTCAGTTTTGCCTAAGTTTTTGTAGTTTTCTTCCATTTTTGGCCTATTGTTGGCATTCTTATAGGTTTTCATATGACCTCTTTGTTGATCTCAAATGTGATTCCATTTATGGTGACCACTCTTTCATTCTAGGTTTTAACGAACTACCGAGAAATCATTTCGTCATGCCCAGTCAAATTTTTCATGAAGGGAAGAATCCCTCCCTCTTTGCAGAAGTACATAACCATAGGGTCTGAGGAAAATTCTTTCTCAATCTTGTATGGTTCAATTCTATTCCTGTCACCACCCATATTTGCAAAATACCAAAAAATGACCCACACCTAGGAATTAGTCGAACAAGAGTTGTTTGAAGACCAACTATTGTAGAAACCCATAGAGCCACAAAAACCAAAAGAACTAGATTGGAGGTTAAGAGCAGGGAAATTGTGTGAAATGACACAGTGAATAACACAACTTAGCCTAAAAATCTTGTCATTTTGCATGCCATAATTATGGTAGTAATTTCTTTTTGCCTTAAAAAACACCACCAAAAATGCCACTATGGTTAACATGTGGGAAAGACGCTATAAATTGTAATCACCATCACTTAAATCCACTCTAAATATTTTATAATCCTCCATAAATTACACTTTCCTCAAATGCCATTTAATAAAATGTTGACACATTAAAGTTACAATGACATAACCTAGCCATGTCAACCTCCTATTCAAAATGAAAAGTCCTCCACCAGAGGCCACATGTCTTTTCAACTTGCAACTAGGGCCAGTGTTGAAATTAAGCGATCTCATGGGACCACCCTTTGGCCCCTGAACTAAACACCATTTTTTAAACATCATGGATTTAGTTGTTAACATCTCTCATTTCCCACCTAAGCAGGTCTTGAGTATCCTTGAGAAGCTGGTTGGAAAACCTCCAGCATCGTAATACATCCATTTGCAACCTAACAGTAACCATAGAGTCTGCAACTTAGTTACCTTCCCTATAAATATGTTTGATGTTGGTCTTATGAAGTCATCCCATCAAACCTTTTATATTAGAGAGAATTGGGTCAACTCTCCATCCGGCCAAGGAGTTTCAAATAACAACCTCAATTATAATGTTGGAGTCCCCTTCAATTTCAATGCTAGAACAACCCAAGCTAAGGGAAATATTCAAACCCCGAAGGATAGCCATACCCTGAACCTAGTTAATAGAATGGTTGTCAAGGGGAACAACAAAAGAGGCCACCATTCTCCCCCATTGATCACGGATGATACCTCCACTAGTTTGTAGCCCGCCATAGACAGACCCATCAAAATTAAGTTTGTGCCAAGAGGCCTGAGGTGGGGACAAAACAATTGCCTTTCTAGTTGAGAGTTTTTTATTGTCAAATCTGACAAATCCCTTGCCAATTCCCCACATTTTTGCAATTCTTCAGTTAGAATTAGAGGGGGGGAGACTTGGGCTCTTCCAGTTTCCCACCATCAAATTCTCTTGTAATAGTTTGAGTCCCAAATGGAAGACATCATTTATAGAGAGTTTAGTATCCCTGAAAATCTTGTTGTTGCATTCCTTCCAAATGATCTAGAAAATATTGCGAGGTATTATAATGCACAAAAGTTTTATCAGGGGGTGTTGAGAGAAAGAGTACCAGTCATGGAGCATATCCTGGATAATCCAGTTGGAAACCCAAAGGAGGTTGAGTCAAGAGAGGATCTCCTGCCAAATCCCAGTAGAAAACTCATAATGCAACATGATGTGGTTAATACTTTCTTCCACTTTCATACAAAGACAAGATCTGTTAGCAAGCATAAATCCCTATTTAACCAGATTATCAAGGGTGAGGATTTTCCTATGTAGCACCATCCACCAAAAGAAATCCACCTTAGGGATTAATTGATGTTGCAAAAATTTCTTCCAACATGAAGTATTTGCAGCTTCATTAATCACAAGACCATATATGATTTAACAGAAAAATCTCCATTTTGAGTGTGTCTCCATAAGAGCCTATCATGTTGGTCAACAATAGGAATGTAGACCATGTGAAGAAGTTCACTTAGTTTGGTTGCTAGATTCATTAGGTCTAATCTATCCTACAGGTGTTGGAGGAGGTCACTCCATTTCTCATTGTATATAAAGTTGGAGATGAGAGAACCAATCCCTAGGGTTAGGATGTTTCTCAGCTATGAGAATCTAGAGGTCTTAAGAGTGATGTTGAGCAACCAAGGATCATCCTAGAAATGGATCTTCTTGCCATTGCCTAGAAGCATGCTGACCCCCTTTTCCATAATACCTCTATATTTAAGAATGCTATTCCATATTTTAGAACCCCCAGGGTGACCCTAAACCATGAAGAGTTTACAAAAGTGACCACCATCCAGGTATTTTGCCTTCATAATTTTTCACCAATCAGCAGATCTACGAACCATGGTCCAGGCCACTTTGGACAATAGAGCGTTATTAAGGTTGATAATTTTTCTTAGACCCAAGCCACTAAGGGATTTAGGAAGACAAACCTTGTCCTATTAGACCATGGGAAGGCACTTCTTTTCCTCAGACCCAGACCAGAGGAAGGTGCATTGAATTTTTTCAAGCTTCTTAGCCATAAAACTAGAGATTTTAAAAATAGAAAGGAAATACAACAGAATTCCTTGGATGGAAGCAACAAGGAGTTGGAGTTTACCAGCACTTCTAAGGAGCTTACCTTTCCAGCCCACCTACTTATTTGTGTTACAAAATTTGTTCTTCACATGTTTGAGAGTCAATGTGAAGCCGAGGTAGGTGGTAGGAAGCTTATCAGCCTAGCAGCCTAGAATCTTCAAGGATTTTCCTTCAACCAAGATATCAGTATTAAAGAAGAACATTATACTTTTTTGATAATTGATATGTTGACCCAAAGAAGTGGAATAATTATCAAGCAACCACTTCCATATCCTATCTTCCCTAACTAAGGAGGCTCTAAAAAAGAAGGTGTCATCCACAAATTTTTGTAGTATCACAGGTGGGAGGGTAGTAGCCTGTTTAATCCCCTCAATTTCTTTGAAATGAGCCATTTGCATCATGTTGCATCCAAGGACCTCAAAAAGAAGTATAGAGAGATAGGGAGAAAGTGGGTCCCCTTGGCAGAGCCCCTTAGCTAGTGAAAATTTTGCACCTAGTTTTCCATTAAACAACACCAAGAATTTCATAGTTTCTAGTAAGGCCTCAATAAGAACAATGAACTATTCAGAGAAACCAAAAGTAGATAGGACTTTGTAGAGGAAATTCTAGTTTAATTTATCATAGGAATTTGAGACATCCATATTGAGGGCCATCCAACAGCCTTACTATGGTCAATAGAGTAGAATTTCCTGAGTGGTAACATCTACATCCATAATTTGCCTTCCTAAAGCAAATCCTTTTTGGTTGGGGATAATAATTCTAACAAGAAGAGGTTTGATACGATTGACCATAATTTTGGAGAAGACTTTATAAAGAGTATTACAAAGGCTTATAGGCCTAAAGTCCTACATAACTTTTGGCTCTACAAATTTGGGGACTAAATCAATATAGGTTTCATTCTATTTTTGTAGGATTTTCTTACTCCTGATGAAGTCTCCGGATGCTCTAGTAACATCATACCTGATAATATCCAAAAATTATTGGAAGAATGCCAGGGGGAAACCATCCAGGCTAGGGGCCTCATAGGCTCCCATGGAGAACACCGTCTTTACAACCTCCTCATTGATTAACCCTGGATATGAGGATATTATTATCAAAACTCATGATAGCCCTAGGTATTTGGGAAATGAGATGGTTTTGAAGGCTTTCAGAATTTCCAGAATTCATATCATTGAAGGATCAGATGAAATAGTCTATGGCCACATTGCCAAGATGTATTGGGTCAAAGACCTCCAATCCCCCCGAGTTTGAGTGTGGCAATGGAGTTTCATTTCTTGTTCTTAGAGGTAGATTGATGGAAAAACTCTGTGTTTTGGTCTCCCTCTTTTAGGCATAAAACCTGAGACCTCTGCTTCCAAAAAATTTCTTCATTTGCTAAGGTATCCTTCTAGTATTTTCTACTTTTTTCCTTGTAAATGTGTAGGTCAACCAACAAGTCACTATCCACCATTTTCCTTTGGATAACTTCAATTTTATCAGATAGGGCCTTCTTAGTTTTGAAAATGTCTCCAAAGGTGAATTTGTTCCACCCTTTAACAACACCTTTGATGAGATCTAGCTTTGAAGCAACCCTAAACATGGATAAGCCTTTGATCGGGGTACACCACCATTTCCTAATCCTTTCAAAAAATATGGGGTGGGAGGCCCACATAATTTCATACCTTAAAGGTGCAGGGTAGGGGTATCTCCCATCCATCCATTTAAGCAGGAGGGGGTTATTATCTGACGTAGTCCTGGGAAGGGCAACCAATGAGGAAGCCAACACCAAGTCCTAGGAGGATAGGAAGACATGGTCAAGGAGAACCTAGATTTGGTGGTTCCCTTGTCTATTGTTTTTCCAGGTGAAGGGGTTAGCCCTTAGCTCAACATCATAAAGACCATTAATGTAGATGAAGCTAGCCAAGTCTCCCATACTATCAGTCTAATCCATATTACCCTCGCACTTTTTGAAAGGTAATAAGAGTGAGTTAAAATATCCATCCACCATGAATTTATAATTTTGAAGGGTTGATAAGGACATCTCTAGTTCTTCCCAAACCTCCCTTATCCCTTGATGGGTATTGGGAGCATAGATGGTGTAGCAAGACCAAGAAACCGATGAAGAGATGAAGGACACCGCTAGGTGATGATGAGAAAAGATATTTGCATCACCCTAGACCTTGGATAGGTTATAGAGGGTGGAAATACCTCCTAAGGCCCCTGAGCCTTAGAGAAGAAAAAATTGTCCCTAGGCCATAGCCGCCCCAATAGTGCATCAAAATTGTCAAAAGACATTTTAAGTTCCTGAATTAAAAGAATGTCATTTTTATTGTCACATATATATTGTTTGACTGCTAGTTGTTTATTCCCCTTATATTCCAAGAGAGAACAAGCATTTTTTACCTTTTTATTAAGATACACAGTTTGCTTCCTTCCTGCAACAATCTCCTTTGTTGTGCTCCTCTATCTTGTGATTCTGTCAATAGGTCATCCCAGCTTTGTGTCTACCCCCACATTAATTTTTTTTGTTCTTTTTTTCCTCTATTGGGTTTTCTAGTCCAAATCCATGCTCTTCGACGTTACTTTGGACACCAACATAGTGCTAATGGTTATCACTAGTGATCCTGAGTCAGTGGGGTTAAGAAAAACTTCCATCACAGGAAGAGCCATGGACCCCATAGAAGAGTTCCCTATAGGCTCAAAGGCCTTGATACCCATCTAAAATAGTTAAGGGGAGTGGCTAGTAAAATGCTTAGTCTCTATCTAGATACTAGTAGAAGTCTCCCCATCAGTCACCTGTCCATTATTCATGGGTATTTCTCCATCCTCTAGACCAATAAGGTAAGAAACCATCATGGGAGGGAAACCAGCGTTTTTACCTCAGACGCAACTAGGAGAATCTTTGGGGGAGCCTCCACAGTCTGGATAGTCTTCAAAATAAAAATATCCTAGGACATTCTGGGGATGTGGGTGCTAAGATCACCAGACCTCAAGGTTTTTGAAGTAGTTTGATTTAACTTGAGTTAAGGCCTTCTAGGCACCTTACATTCCTTCTTAGTATGACCTTTAGAATTATAGGTCTTGCAGAAGAGGGTAGCATTCTCATAGACAATGGCTTGCATTCATTTTCCTAGCCTAGACTTTAAAACCACAAAGTTTGGGAGGGTCTTATTGATAAATACATTTACACATAAATGAGGAAAAAGAAAATGGGATTTGGAAAGGGTTACCATATCTACCGAGATGTAGTTCCTGAAGGAGTTACCAATCCATTTAAAAAAATGTTCATCCAAAATTCAAGAGATAGCCCCGGGAGGTGGACCCAGACAAGATCCATCCTACTGAGATTAGCCGAAGGGTCAAAACTCATCTTCCATTTAGCCAAGGGTAGGTCACTTTGGACATGAGGAGGTATTTTCCATAGAGCCATAAACCAAAAAGGGAAAAGGAGAGGTCATCCACAACCATGAACCTGAAGAGGAATAGCCTGCCTAACATTGCAGAAACCACAACACTCCCTTTAAACTTCCAATGGTTTCCCACCCATTTTCTAACCATATCTATGGAGGGGAAGAAATTGTAGATTCGCCCAACCAGAGCCAAATTAAGTTCTGGCATGTTTTTTCTACAACAAAGTTAGGAAGGGTAATCTCTATGCCCTCCTCTGTTATAGTAGCAGGTGTTAAAGTTAGGCCTGACTCAGCTGCTTAGGTCCCAACCAACACACCTATCCAATCATCCTTGGGAGAAGAAAGGGGCAGGGAATCCAAAGTATGTTTCGTTGAAGCTTTACCAGAGTCAGAACAAAGTAGGCCAGAAATAGAGACCAGAATCAGGTCTCCGAAATGGAGGGAGGTCCCCCCCATCATTCTCCACCATGAAAGGATATCAAAAACAAGTTTAGGCAGAAAAATTACAGAGCAATTTTTTCATTGCAAAAAATATAAAAAAATTTAAGCATTATGTTCTTCCATCTTAGTTATTAACATAAAATTCAAACCTATGACATAGGCTGATCTCAAAAATTTATACATCCTTGACATTTTGTGAACAATTAATGTTTACCAATTGGAAAGCTTTTTCTCATTTATTCCATTATGACACTCTCAAGAAACATATTATGAAATAAGCCTTAAACTATTCTTTCAAGATAATAATTTGATTTATAGGTAGGTTAAGTAATGAGAAAACAATAATAAAGGTCATTCTCTCCTCTCAACCGCAATGGCATCATGAAGCCTCGGGGGCTCTAACCATACCCCAAACAAGAAAATTATTATAAACCCGTGTCAAGATTTATGGGTCTTCTCATAGACCCTAAAATATGAGAAAACATAAAATCTAGGTTTTTAAATGACCACTACAAGATTCACATAAATTGACATATATCACTCTTTCAATATCCCATATCATATTTTGTTCCTATCAAATAAGATATGGTCCTTGCCACACTATCTCAATATCACAACACATATAAACAAGAAGGGTAAAGGAAGTAGCGATGGGTTGTCTCCCCAATTCTATGCATAATTGACCTCCATCTCTACATGTAAGAGATCCTTCCTTTCCTCAAAAACTTTCTTTCTTTCTTAAACTCCTACAAGAGTTCTCCAAAAATGGAGAATTGGGTAACACCCCATTCTCTCTTCACAAACATAATATACAAAATATTGTTAGATTTTAATATTTTCTTGGTGAAAATATGTAATTAAAGGATAAAACAAGGTATCATATATTGCATTTGTCCTCTAGTTCAAGTAGGAGAACATGTCACATTTTTCTAATTCCTTTAATAAGAAAATTAGATATTCCTCCTTAAGAGGAATCTCACATTTGGCACACACACAATGTGAATGTGGCATTCATAAAAGATGTGAGTTACATGCAAACTCGTCCACTCATGTCTATTTAAGATATGCCTCTACACACACTTGCGCAATAATCTTCTTTATTCTCTCACTTATCCTCACATTCTCAAACTTGCTCTCACTATTTTAATGAGCTTATTGCTCTATTTTTCTCTTCTTCTTTAAACTTTGTGCCATATTTATATTATTCACAAGGGGTTTTTTCTTATTTTATTCCCCTTTCAAAATCCTTGAGTTCTTGTGTTGGTCTTGGAGCATTTTGGTGAGCTTGTGTTTGATCTATTGAAGGAAAATCTATCTCTTTCATTGGGTTTTGTCAAAATATTCCTTTTGTACTCTCTCTTGGATTATTTCCTTATCTCTTTTCTTTTTTTATTTTATGTTTCTAACATGGTATCAGAGCTAGTTTAATCCTTGTTTTGAGTGTGCATGCATGAACAGTTGAAAGATATCTCTGTTGAGGAGAAGAAATCAGTTTTGTGTTGATCTAACTCTTATTTGCAAGGATTTCTCTCATTATTTTTGCAAATCTAAGTCTATTAATATATATTTCAAGTTTTTTTTTTTAAATTACTAATCTGTCCCTCTGTCAAGCAACTCCAAGGGAAGATTTCATATTTGCATTTTTTTTGTTTATCATTAAATTTAAATCTGATACTAATCTCATCCTCTATCAGGAAACCGTATGGGTTTTTATTTTCATACATTTTTGTTCTTTCTAACTATCTAATTTGTAATTTTTGTTAATCTTTTCTCACTATTTTTTTTTCAGTATTTCATTTTATTATCTCCTAACATTGTGTATATTTGTGTTTATAATCTCTGCTAACATTTCTTGCAGCATTAGCATTGTCCTGCGCAACAGACCTTGTCTTCAGCATTAGCATTGTCTTTTGCATTAGCATTGTTGATTGTATATTGTTGAGCATCAAATATTCATTAGCATCACATATATTTTTTAGTATTCAACGCAACTTCCTTTATATATCCTAGCGCAACGTTATTTCTTCTAGCGCACCACTTACCCAGGTTTCTCCACTCGCTTTACCTTCATCATTGCACAACATAGGATCTAAGCTTTCTAGTGCTAGTCCTCACCTCACACAACAACATTTCTATTGCATGCTTAGTGCAGCTTTTGTCTGATATTCTTCAGCACAACTTTGTCTATAATATTAGGGTAAGTGCAAGAAGTTGGGTACCAATTCCGCGGAAGTCTTGTGGGCTTGAAAACTGCCACTTGAAACGGGCACCTATTTTGAAAAACAATGGGCACCCATCTTAGGCTCATGCACTTGATCCAAAATTCAAAAATGGGTGCCCATTTTTTTTCAAAACAGGTGCCCGTTTCTCAAAATAGGTACCCATTTTTTTAAAACGGGTGCCCTTAAAAAAAAAAAAACTCATTTTTACATGCCGATATATTATATTTATGAAATGGGTACACATTTTTAAACATGTGCCCATTTTTTAAAATTTGAATTTACCAAACCACCATTTGCATTGGATTTCAGTTCGGAACAGGTTTGGTGGGACCAAGCCTATGCTTGGACCTCCAAAATAATGGCTAAGGCTTTTGAACACTAGATTTATGTCTTGCTGTAATTTTTTCAGAGTCTTCCTAATCAATTTTTTTGATGAAATTAAAACCCATTAGAGATCTTACTGTCTAGATTTCAAAAACATAAATTTTATAGTGATATGATAAATTTTACTAATTTTACAATATTTATTAATCAAAAGTGGTACCTAAACTTAAAATATTAAGGTTCGCTATAACTTTAATAACTTTTTTGATTTTATGTTTTTGAAAAAATGAATTATATGAGACCAATCTAAATAAAATTTTATTCAAAATAAAAAAAAAATTTCCACAAAAAGTTAAATTTTTATCAAATTATGGTGGTCGTACACGAGAAGTTTTAAAAATGTACTTTATAGGAAATTAAAAATTAATAAAAAAAATATATTCAATTTAAAAAAAATCAAAAATATTCTGACCAATCTTTGATGTGTTAGGTACCTTCCCCCAAAAGGATTTAGAAAAAATCATTTATTTACATCAAAATAGGGTGGTCGTACACATGCGGTGTATGGTCCTGAAATAGGCATTTTAAAAAAGAGGTTTTTAAACATGCCTACTAAATATATTTTCTACCACGTGGGTATTCAAATAAATTACATATTTAAAAAATTGACTTTGAGCACTATATTTTCTGTTAGTGAATGTTTTTGAGATTCAATCTCTAAGTGCCCCAAATTTTGACATCAATTGACAGAAAATTTGAAAAACAAGAAAAAGACTTCCACTTTTTGCCCAAAAAGTGCACTCAACTTCTTGCTGGCACCCATTATATGTAACTTGCATATAAAATTACATTGCACAACTTGTGATTTTGGTCTTCTACTGCTTTCACAACTTGTTATCTCGTCCTCCCATCAGCCTTGTTTTCCCTTTGTATATTTGTCTTTAGCTTTCACTATAACCATATATCCATTTACATCATTTTTTGCGCAGGTTAGAAAAGTTTCAAAGGCATCTATTAAAAAATATAACTATTAATATCTTTTAATTATTCTTTTATGACATTTGTAGCATTTTGGGTGTGAAATCATCTACCTTCTTCATTCTGTAGTTTCAGCTCATTCTGCATATTCTTTGAACTCTTTTCATTCTTATTTATTTATCTAATTTTAGTTTCTGTTTAATATTTGTTTGACTCATATTATCTTTAATTCATTTAGTTATTGATTAATTATTAACTACTTCACATTTATTTATTTCAATTTGTTCATCTAATTTGTATATCGATATTTATCTATTCAAAAAGCTTCTTTCATATTTCATATCAGTTATTTCATTTAATTCTCATTGTCATTTGCTTTAATAAAGTTTATAAGCATTTCTTGATTAAAAAAAGTTTAAACGTCAATACATTTTTTCCGCTTAATATCACTTCAAATTGCTTCATTTCTATGTTATTTATATCAATTCTAACCAAATTCAATTGATGGTTCATTATTTCATTGCAATTAAATTTTTTTCCTTCATTTAATCTAAAAATTTAATTTTTTCATATCATTATTTAACTATTCATATTGTGATTGACATTAAGTTAAATTTATCTTTCTTGATCTTGATTAATTTATATTTAATGTAATTCACCTTTTTTAAGTTATTTGATCATCTCTTTGTTTATTAATCATGTCTACTCTAATTTTGGAAATTAAACTCAATAGCTCTAACTATCATTAATGGAAAACTCATGTTTCCATTCTATTCCATTTTAAACATTTACTTGAAGTTGTTAGAGATGCTTCTATTGAACCAGCTACCTCTGCTTCACAAACACAAGCAGATGAATGGAAAAATAAGACCGAAGAAGCTCTTGGTTTGAATTGTTTCTCAATAGTTCCTGATCTGTATATCTTAATTGGACATTGTATCGAAGCCCATCAAGCGTTGGACATTCTACAACAGACATATGACAGGTCATCTGAATCCCATAAGATGCAACTCCAAGACACCTTGGCGGACTTGAAGTAGAGTGATTTTAAAACTATGGATGAGTTCTTACTCAAGTTTGATGCAATTAAAACTCAATTAAGTTGTGTTAATGTTACTTTAACTGATATTTTATTAATTGCTATTATCTTAACGAAATTTCTTCCTAAGAAATTTTAGCAATTCATTACTAAATTCATTCTCATCTTGCTATTCCTAGTTTAGCTCCTCATTTAACTTATGCTATTTTTAAAAATTTGTTACGTCAAGAGGAGGCTAAATTATTGCAATTTGATACTATGAAATTTTTTGAACATGATTTTGTATCTAAAACTAAAAATTAAAATAATAAGTCACATACTAATCATCATAATAATAATCATCATAAGAATAATTATTCCAATAACAATAATTATCGTAACAATAATCTTCATAATAATAGTTATTCAAATAATAATCATCATAATAATAATAATTCAAACAACATGTCTAATTCTAGGCCATCTTACAATAATAATAACAATAATTACAATAATCAACAAAATCATGTTTTAAAAAGTAAAATGATAAGAAGCCTATGAATAACAATAATCAAAATAAATTCAAATCTCAAGGTAATCAGTCTCGTCATGCTTTTTTTTCTTATTATAAAGATTCTCATGCATTAGAACAAATTATTGATAGTGGCGCTTCTCATCATGTTACATCTCATAGAGAAGTATTTGATTCTTTGCAACTTGATACTACTAATATTTCTATTAAATTAGCTAGTGATCATAGTTGCAAACTTGATGGATTTGGTGATGTTAATGTTCCAAATGGAAAGTTACACAATGTTCTTTATGTTCCTGAATTGAAATCTAATCTTCTTTCAGTTGCGCAATTATGTCAATATTATAAAGTTGAATTTCATGAGGATATGTGGGTGATACCACAATAGTGGGTTACACTTTTTTGCCTAAATAGACATTGAAGTCTACATTTTGAGAAAAACTTTCACATTCGGATGCATATTGCCGTTAAATTATTTGAAATCGGAAGATGAAGTAAACTAGGGTCTTTTACGATTTTCTGTCTAGATTTTAAATATTTCTTTTTTCTTTTTTTTGAATTGATTTTAATGGTTTTTTTTTCTACCACTAAAACTGCTTTGTTGCTGAAAATGTCTTTTTCAAAAAGGTACAATGACTTCGTATAACATAACTTTTTTTCTAAACTAGATATCAATGTGCTTCTTTTGAATTTGGTTTTTTAACATCCATATGAAGGGCATGCAATTGGATTGATGAAATTATCATGATTATTGCATATTTTATGAATTTTTGAAGTAGAGTCAACTGTAATTTTGACATACCTTGACTGCGTAGCTGATAACTTGTGTATTTATCAAAATTTAATTTTTTTTTGATAGAAAGAAGACTCGAAACCAGAGGGCAGTGTTATTTTTCTATTTTTTTTTTCTATTTTCTACTATTTTTCATTGACCATCAAACCTGGAAGTTTATATTTGATAAAAAAACCTACATCTAATGCATGTCAAAATACATAGACCTAATTAATTCAAAATTTGTCAAATCTATATTCATTAGAAAGCTCATTCAGAGTACTTGTGAGATGCAAAAGGAGGTGTCCCTACTCTTCCATTTGAGCCCCGCCCTTGAGCCCCGAAGCCATAAAAATTGCATATTGTTGTTAGCCTTTGTAGATGGCATCAATTTTAGGGGTTTCGATAGAAACTACTTTCGATAGAAATTAGTTTCGATCGAAGCTAAATAGTTTCAATCAAAACTACTTTCTATCAAAAATATTTTCATGATTTGGCTTTTCCCCAACATTTAGCAAAGAACTTTTGATAGAAAGTGTTCAGTTTCTATCGAAAGTCAAAGATGAATTTCAATAGAATCTTATGTCGGCCTCTTTGGTGTCATTTCAGGTTCAGAATGATTACATATAAATAAATATATGTTTTTTTCATCTTGTTAATTTGAAAGTCACAAAATACTTTGAAATTTGGAAAAAGAAGACAATTCTGCAACTTGCGATGGGAAATAAAAATAGAAGGCTAAATAAGAGTGCACAACATTATTCAAAAGATACTGAACATAGAATATGTGAGGAAGCTCAAGAAAGATATTATTAGAATAAACAAGGTACATGTCTATATCTCTTTATCTCTCTCTTTGTCCATATTTTAAGTTGATGATTATGACTTATCTTAATGAAACATCTAAGCATGATATTGCAATACCTAATTTGAAAAAGAAGACCTAATTATATCTTTGTATGTAGGAAATTATCAAGAAGCACAACCTTATGAAGTTGGAGAAGGGTTATCACAAGGTGAACAAGCCCAACCTTTAGAAGTTGGAGAAGTGTCATTGCAAGGTCAATAGGCTCAACAAGTACAACCTTCAGAATCCCAAACAAGTACACATCTCTCTCTCTCTCTCTCTCTCTCTCTCTCTCTCTCTATTTCAATTTAGTCTCTTAGTAGTTAATTATGCATTTTGGGTGTTTCCCCTTAAGATGACCTATTAAGAGAATTTTTTATTTTATTTGCAGCCCAAGTACAAACAACAAATGAGAATTTTAATCTAGCCCAAGAGTTGAAGAAAAAAATTAATCGTAAAAGCATAGATCATTTAATCAAAATAGATGTGCAAAAATTGAGAGATTATGCTAAACAACCCATAAATACTACGAAGAGGGCATTGAATAAAAAGTTTAAGGAAATAATTGCACAATTTGAGAATCTTGATACACTTGAAAAAACCCAACTATTATCAAT
>MU227299.1:3008591-3025297 GCA_018584345.1 Thuja plicata
ACATATATGCATATGTGTGTGTATGTGTATATATATATATGCATATATATACACATATATGTATATATACATATTATACACATATATATGCATATATATACACATATATGCATATATGCGTGCATATATACACATATACATGCATATATACACAAATTTACAAACAATATTTATAAAAAAAATTATAACCTATATATACAAACAATATATATTATAAAATAATAAAATATGCAAATTAAAAATGTGAAAATCCTAAATAAAGACGTTCAAAAAAATGGAAGCCCACTCTTTTGTTGCTTTCAACCCAGCCAAAATAGTGGAAATGACTGTTTCGGCGGGTTTTTATTCTGCCAAAAAAAAACCTACTCACTTTCGATCGAAAGTAAGTACTTTTGATCGAAAGTAAGTAGGTACTTTCGATCAAAAGTAGCCATTTTAGGTACTTTCGATTGGAAGTAACTCACTTCCAATCAAAAGTGTTTCATCATTTTGATCAAAAGTATGATGAATTTTTTAGTGGGCCATGCTTTTCAGGGTGAATTCCTTCCTCCTGAAAAGTGTAACCCACTATTGTTGTATTATCCATGTGCTATATTATTGATCCTAACACTGATCATGTTGTTGCTAATCCTAAGATGGATCATGATAACTTGTTTAAATTCTATGAGTTTGTCTCTTCAAGGTACTCTTTGAAAGTTAATATTGATTTGAATATATGGCACAAAAGGCTCAGCCATTTGAATTCTGATTATATTTCTTTGATGCCAAAATCTACCATGGTCGAAGGATTTCCCCATATTGTTCCATCTAAAATTACATGCACAGTGTGCATGAGTGGAAAAATGAAAAGGGTGCCCTTTCCTCATGGTACTTCATGGAGATTGTCTCATAAGTTACATCTCATTCACAGTGATCTTTTGGGTGTAATGGAGAACATCTCCACACAAGGTTCAAAGTATGCTCTTACCTTTGTGGATGATTTTACTAGAAGAATTTGGATTTATTTCTTTCATAATAAAGACCAAGTTCTTGACACATTTTCTGAATTTAATATATTTGTGGAAAGGCAATCTGGTTCTAGACATAAAATTGTTAGATTAGATAATGGTACTGAATATGTTAATAATGATTTTCATTCTTACTTGTGATCTTTTGGTATAAAACATTAGCTTACCGTTCTTTATACACTACAACAAAATGTTGTTGCAAAAAGGAAGCATAGAACTATTGTGGAAATGGATAGATGTATGTTACATGCAAAATATATGCATTACAAGTTTTGGGCTGAAGGAATGGCTTGTGCCACCTATATTCTTAATAGAACTCCTACTAAAGCTTTGCAAAATATAACTCCTAAGGAAGTGTGGTCTGATATGAAACCAAATTTACATCGTTTGAAATTTTTTGGATCTATTTCTTATGTTCACACACCCAAACAAAAAAGGCATAAATTATATTCTAAATCTTCTCCATTTACTTTTGTTGGGTATGATGAATCTACTAAAGGTTATAGAGTTTATGATCCTATTACTAACACGGTTCATATTGCAGGAGATGTTATTGCAAAAAATGAAGTTCATAATTGTTCCAAAGTCAAAGATGATGAATTTAAAGGGGGTATTACTGATCTCATGGCGGACCAACCTCCTATCCTAAACCCTACTCCTAATGCACCTATTTCTATTCCTACTAGTATTTAAAATGATGATGATGATGCTAAGAATATTTCTACTCCTCCTAGTGATAATTTTTCTCATGATGGTGATAATGTTGTTCATGATGATAATGATATACTTACTCCTCATAGTGATGATAAAAATGATGAATTTACTACTCATAGTGATATTTCCATTACTTCTAAGAGAAATTCTAAATGGTCTACAGATTTACTTAATGAAGGTGATAATTATATTACTAGAATGGGTGGACTTAGACCTAGGAGATGTTAGCATTTTTCCCTAACCTTGCCAACGAAAAGGCTAATTAACAAGGATCAAACAAATCCTCATACACTTCGAGCTCAAAAGCTCAAGTGGGTGTACCTATTCGATTCACACTTTCAATGAATCAAGGGATGGATTCCTGTCCATCACACTAAATCTGACAATCATTTACAATTCTTTAAACAGAAAAGTAAATTGAATTGATTTTTTGGATTGATGTTGACAATTGCATAAAGAAGCAAATACCAGTGCCTTGTCTATTGGGAAATAGAGTCATATAAACATACATTCATAGAAAACCCTCTAAATCCAAACATACAAGACCCAAATGAAGTGTCTTACAAATCATTCTTTTCAATCCAAAACCTGGACATTAGATTCATATCCAACCTTGAAACCTTGGAACTTGTCTATAAGATTTACTCTTTCCTTGAAAGAAACTAAAACACAAATTCACAGTTACCTTATAACTGGTGCACTAAAATGCCTTACAAATCTATGCACAAAGATTCAGGATTAAACACAAAGACATGAGACAAATATTGGAAAGGGATTCCATTTGCTTTTTGTTAAAATCTTTTGATTCAATACATTTACACAAAAAAGAACTCAAAACTAGACACACGAAATCAGAGAGCTGCCTTGCAACATTAATTTCACCATCTATTTACAATTGAGAAGAAACTGAGATATAGAGGGATCGGGAAATCAAATTTAGTCACTGACACTTGTCCTTCTCTCTCATAACATATCTGCAACTGCTTCATTCTGTTACTGCTAAAATCTGATCTGATATGCTCTCAGAAGGTCTACAAAATCAGATTCCTCTCTTCAATACCTTTCCAACATTATATGATAGTTGATACTTCTGATTAAATTTGCCCCCTGAATCATCAAATAAACTCTGCCTTCCCATGCACATTTTTTGAACATTCTAAAATATTTGAATATATTTTCAATAGTTACACTATTGAAATGAGATAAAATTTTAACCTCTATGTATTTTAATCACTTTTTCTCAAAGTGCACCAGAATCGGACAAGTGGTGCTTATTGATTTTCTCTTGAAATCACCTTCTAGTTCTTGTCTGTCTCCATTTTTTACCTCCACAAGAGCATGACATCACTCAGTCTGAACACTTTTTCACCTCAATGCAGACCTTGCGCGAGTGCACGATAAGCTGAATCGCCAACTCGCATGCCTTTTCAATGACCTTAGTTTTTGAGCGCGACTGCACAATGACCAATTTTGGGCTGTGTGACTGAGCGACTAGAAGCTGTGTGGCTACGTGATGAGCTTGGTCACTCACCCATAAGCCAATTTTAATGTCTTAGTATTCTTGTGTGACTATGCGATGAGCTCATTTTTGGGTCTGCGATTGCGCGACTGGCTTAGTCACGAGCTCGCAAACCATTCTGGGCACCTCCTTGAACCAGCGCGACTGCGCGATGAGAAATTTTGGGCTGTGCAACTAGGTGACTAGAAGCTGTGTGACTGCGTGACGATCTTGATCACTCACCTGTAAGCCAATTTCAATATCTCAATCTTCTTGTGCAACTACACGATGAGCTCATTTTTGGGTCCGCAACTACATGACTAGCTCAGTTGCAAGCTTGCCCACCATTCTAGGCACCTCCTTCAACCAGTGTGATTGTGTGATGAGCTCAATCCTGCAGTCATGAGCCAATTCTGTGATCTCCTTAGTCCTCTACAGGTGTACGATTGGGTGCCACGTGTCTGCCATGTGTCCTCCAGCTTGTCTACNAAAATTAGGGCATTGACAGTTAGGCACACTTTCTGAGGCACCATTTGAGCTCGCATGCAGAGAACTTCCTCTTTGCTTCACATTTTACTTTGTGAGTGTTTTGGCTTATAAACATTTCAAAGTTACCCTCGGGCATCAATGTGGGACAATGGGTTTTATTTTTTTAAAGGTATTTCAACACTTTCACCCAAAATATGGGACCCACCATGCGTTCAAACCTTTAGCCATGGGGCCTGCCAAGTGGGCCTCCTGGCTCTTTCTTTACATTGTAAGTGTGCGCTATAGTATAAGAATATAGGGGAAACCCCTTTCCCAACGAATGTGGGATAATACTCTTCAAGCATTTCCAGACTTTAAAACTTTCCTCCAGGGTTCTGTGCTGCGCAAGTTCCCTTTGACCATGCTACTGTGTTCATTCCAACGTGGACTTCAACTTTACAATTAGCGCAACTTCACTTTTGTTTACTGGTCTCCTTTCAAATGTTGTGTTGGCAAGGGAAGATCTGGCAATGTTTGTATTGTTTTAAAAGGAAATTCAAACCAGCGTGGGATCTCCTCTATTTAGTGTAGGCATTTACTTTTACTTACGCAACCCTCTTGCTAATGTTCTATGCTATGAGGTTTGAAAATTCTGCTTCCTTTCTCCCCTATGGCATTGATTCTTCTACTTCAAATAGTAGGCTTTACTTAGTCTAAACGCCCCATTACATTTGCATAAACTCCCTTCATATTATACTCAATGTGACACTATTTTGAGATAGCACAAGGCTTCTTCCATTTCTCTTTGTCTGCGCATGTTATACATTGGCCATGTTGCATTTGTTATTTTCTATGCTATAAAGTTTTCATCAAACAATACATTCTTCAAAAATGGCATGAGTTCCTTGGTGACATGCTAGCTCTCCAACTCTTGCACAGGATCTATGCATATTTGCAAGGTATAGACATTTGGTTACTAAAATGCAGCTTTCACATGTTCACTCCCTAGTGTTGACTCCCTTTATTATGTCTCAGATAGCACAAGATCTCTATTGCTTGGACTTCCATTTTCTTTGGAGTTTTAATTTTTCAATATGCTTTGACTTGACCTGCGCACTTCTCCAAACCATCATTTCCACCATACTACATAGGGTCTTCTTTATTGTTTAATCTCCTGCGCAGAGCATCCCTTAGACATTGAGCAAGCTACCATGCCAAATGCATTTGCATTGAACTTTAACTCCAACCTTCAATTTATTTGTTGTCTGCATGGAAGTTTTAAATGTTATTGTCGTTTGATCTTTTAAAATAAATATATATATCAAAACCATCGTAGATTCCATGGTTTTTAATATTTTACAACTTGTAAAACTTCTTTGTAAGTATCTCTGCATAATCTTGAAGAAATTTATCCTTTCCATTTGCACATATTCATGTCTTTATTATGATCTTAATATGCCAAGTATCCTCTGGAAATACCTCTGAATACTGATCAAATTAATGGCATATGTCCTCTGGAACCCATTTTAAAAACTGAGTTAAACACATCACAGAGCTATCAAATCCTGAAGGCATGGAGATCTTCACATTTATCATTACCTTTCCAGATAAAATTTCATGATGCTTCCTGAGGAGAAAGATTTTAATCTTCAAAGTTGATCATTTATTATATCTGCAAAAACACATGTGAACATAGTGGAGACTAGTTCCGGAAATGATCTAGAAGAAAAGGCAAAACAAAACCCTGAGTCTCCACTCCCACTTTCTAATGAAATAATCTCATACAATTGGCATCCCAAAATAACCATCTAACACAAAAAAACAACTCTCTGAAAACAACTCTGCAAAAAATGATTTTGTTTACACTGTAAATCTGCACAAAACACCCTTGGAAACTGACTTTGAAAACTCAACTGGAGATACCTTTGGAATCTGAACCCTTGGACATAGATTTAGTTTCATACAAGGATCATTAAAATATCACTAAATTTCTTTCATGGTCCATGGATCAAAAGACATTAATGTGTAAAGTCAGCACCTAAAACACTTTATGAACCAAAACACAGTAGATATGCTTAAATTGGGTTTGGAATCGGCAAAGAAAAGTAATCAATCGGATTCGTAGAAGTTTGAAAATCTCCAGGTAGGTACAAATCCATGCTTAAAATATGAGGGACAACTCAATTATCCAAGGCCTTCATCCGTATACAAATTTTTAAGACCTCAAAGTAGGTTATTCTGCAATTTTGCATTTGACCATTTGGCAAATTGATTGAAACTGCATATGGAATGAGCTTAGCAAACTGACCAAATGGATTCATCATGACCTAAATACAAAAATATAAGAATTATTTGACCTCTATAAGATGATGCAAAAGGAATTGTTTCAATTAGGTCACAAGGTCAAAATTTACAATTGGTCAAATAGGGCTACTTAAAAATTTGGGCAAAACAAAGAAACAAGACATTTTTGGAAGATCGACTTTGAGGGATTGGAGAAGCTATCAAACGGATTCAAAATGGATTGAGCTTTGAAATATAAACTATTTGATATACACATAAAACATTCCTCAAAGTGGTGGGCCATGAAACTTAATAGGATACAAGATATTAAAAGGCAAACTAGGCATATTACAGCAAATTGACAGTTAGGAAAAGTGCAGATTTGGACAAGCACCTCCGAATGGCTATCTCCAAAACATGTCCAAACTAAAATTTAGGAGTTGTAACCCTCTGCATATGCCAAATGAAAGGTGAGGAACATGTCTCCCAAGCAGGTTTTCACAAAAATCATCAGGCCTCTTTTAACATGTGTTCAAAATAAGGATTCTCTGCAACCTTTTAGGGGTTATTCATTTTGCCTTAGAGAAATTTTCAGCATAGTCACTCCAAATTTCTACACAAATTTGAGAGTACTAACATTGGCTCTATTTGGGGACGCATGCCCCATGTGGGCATGCAGAGAATTCATAATCATGGGTACAATAGACCAGTCACAAAAAAATCAGTTTTTTCTCTTCTCTCTTGACTTCAAAACTATCTCTCTTCTCAAACAACTAGGAACCCTTTATTGAAAACCACACACCACACACAACTGAAAACAAAGAAACTGTACAATGTATACATTGTTTAAAAAACCCCCAAGCCCTTTCACAACTCAAACCAACACTTGCCTCTATCAAAAATCTAATTCTCTTTTTGGCATACAAATATCAAACTGAAAATGCACTTGTACAACTGTTGCTCAAACTCACAAGGAATCATAAAAATTAAGAATACCTTGTTTGTAATTCCTTTCATGTCTTCAGAAATTCTTCCATCAAAGGCATCATAATCAAAAGAATGAAACTCATTCTTCACATCAGCAAATGTCATAAAATAAGAACCGTGACAATAGGGAAATGTACCATCATAAGACCCATCAAACCCCATTTGAATTATCCCTTCATTAACTGGCTAATCCATAAGGAAATTAGATGAATCATACTCACATAAGCCATGGATATCAAAATCTAGAAAAACCTCACAATGGAAAGGCATATCAGCATGTTGTTCAAAATATGGATTGGAAACCTCCTCCACTTTGAAATTATCCACATGGTCGCAAGGAACGAGCTAATTAACATCATAGTCCTACTCACTACATGGAAAAATGAACCCATCAAATGCAAATTCAGACTCACAATCACTTTCATCCCGTGAAGAAACACAATCTATTTTCTCACTGCATATTGACACATCTCTAACATTAAAATCAGAATAAAACAACTTTGGAAACTCAATGCATTCCTCAAATAATGGATTAACAATACCATGTTTTTCTCCCATATGAACATGGTAACAAAAAGATAGTTGATCTGTATCAATGTCTTCATCAAATGCATCATTAAAAAAAACTTTGAAGACACTAGTATCCCTGCTGACATAATCACTATCATAATCACTTTCAGCATATGATTCAAAATCAGAGATATCATCATAAGTAGATTCAACACCCCTATCATTAGGAAAAGAAGTAGATAACAAGTTCATACTACCTTCTTCAATTGAAATAGATGGGGAAAGATACCAATCATCCTCAATTTTCTCATTATGTGTAGGATTTTCATTACATAAACAATTTGTATGCTGAAGTAAATCATCATTGAATGAAGGGATTTCAAAAACACACTCATCTAGAACTTTACCCTTTGATTGAAAAGAATCAACTAAATGATCTCCATTCTGATTTTCACTCATTATATCATAATAAATTTGCAAGATAGCATCATACTCCATCTCATAAGGAAAACCCTCATTTACTATCCCTCTTTCCTCAAGTTTTGATATCAAATCCATTTCAAAACTCTCAAGACCAAACTCATTTGTATCATGCTGATGTAAAAAACTATTTTCAGAATTGGTGGAGATACTCTTACCATCACATGTTGGTTTGCATTCATTTCCACAAATTCTCTTATCTTCCCATGCTACCTTATGCTCACATATTAACAATGAATCGGCATCTTCCATCATATCATTTTTTTGTGAAACATAAGTTTCAGCATCCTCTTGATCCTCAGACGTGTGTAAAACACATATATCCTCTTCATCATTCAAAACATTGTTAGTATCATTACATCTACAATCAAAATGAGAGGGTATTTCTGACATAACTTTGCAAGGCAAATATTCATTGAGTAAGTTAGCATTATAAGTATTTTAAACATCATTCATTGCTACCATTTCTTGGACACATGTTTTGTTGTCATCATTAGAAGTTTCTTTTGTATGAAACAAAGGGTCACTAAAAATACATCTATTCAAATCTCTATTCAAGACATGAGTAGAGACCAAAATAGATGTATCAATACCCCTACTTGGAGCTCCAAATTTATCATAATATCCTTTTCCATTCTCACATGTATTTTGCCAATAAATCCCTTTGGAAAAATGATTTTTTGTCATTTCATATTTGGCATTGTTTTCAATCTCTATTGCTGTCCTCAACGCTTGATGCAAAGTCTTAGGTTCCTTGTCTCTCAACCTATAACTCATCTTCTTTCCAAATGCACCATAATATACCACAACACACACATTGTCTTGAGGTCTACTACTTTCAGGTATTTCATGTAAAGCTCTTGCAAATCTAATATTAAAATCAGGAACTAGTTCATCCTCTTCAATCCTTAGATTCAACCATTCAGTAAATAGGTCACTCACATTCCTTCTTTCACCAAATTGTTCCATAAAGGCAACATGAAATTCATCCCAAGAAGAAATTGAACACGCTGGTAAAAAGGAAATCTAGTCCCTAGAATTATCTTTCAAAGTTTGAACAAACAACTTCATGTACATATCTTCATGTTGAATCTCAAAGTCACCCATCAGATCAGCAAAGTTTTGCAAATGCTTACATGTTGAATCTTATAGTTTCCCCTCAAACTTTTGAATATGCTTCCTAATCTTACTAGGAATTTCAGTTGGGGAACCATGAATGCCATCAAAGCATAATGGTGCATATATTTTCATAGAAAAATTTCTGCAAGAATTCATTATTGGCTATATATTTTATGAAATCATATATGGTACGTCTGACAAATATTTGAACAAATCAGGAATATACCAAAGATTTTTGACATGAACCTTGCAACTTCAACCATCTATTTTTTAAAATAACAACATACTTCTGATTTGATATTTGGAATTTTTTGAACCAAGAAGTATGATAGAATTCAAAACTATTGTCCCCCTTTCTAGTGACTTCTTCACCTATTGAGGAAAATTTTCTCTTATATAAAGAAAATGAGGATTACCTTGGAATACAATTGCAGTTGCTGCTCTTATTTCTTTGATTTGAAATTTGGCAGATCTAGAGCCTTCTTGATAACTCCATCGGGTTCACTTCAACATAGATTCACCACCTCCTTGTAGAGGAAAATCTTCAAACAGCAAAAGCTATTTGACATAATAATTATTTTCGGGTTCTCTCCAACCAACAAAGCCACATAATTCTTTTCTTTTATACTTACTGCAAATGGAATCACCTCAAAGGTCTCTTTATACAGATCTGAAAAAAACTTTAGATCCCATAACTTGACTCTTTCTTTCAACCAAATCCTAGGGTTAACGCAGCAAAGGAAGGAAATAACTCTGTTACACTCACTGATTTTTTAATTCAGCAGTTCCCTAGTAGAGTCGTCATTTTGTTAGCATTTTCCCCTGAGCTTCCCAATGAAAAGGCTAATTAATGAGGATCAAACAAATCCTCCTACACTTCGAGCTCAAAAGATCAGGTGGGTGTACCTATTAGATTCACACTTTCAGTGAATCAAGGGATGGATTCCTGCCCATCACACTAAATCTGACAATGATTTACAACTCTTTAAACAGAAAAGTAAATTGAATTGATTTTATGGATTGATGATGACAACTACATAAAGAAGCAAAGACCAGTGCCTTGTCTATTGGGCAATAGAGTCATATAAACATACATTCACAGAAAACCCTCTAAATTCAAACATACAAGACCTAAATGAGGTGCCTTAAAAATCATTCTTTTCACTCCAACACCTGGACATCAGATTCATATCCAACCTTGAAACCTCGAAACTTGTCTATAAGATTTACTCCTTCCTTGAAAGAAACCAAAACACAAATTCACAGTTACCTTATAACTAGTGCACTAAAATGCCTTACAAATTTATGCACAAAGATTCAGGATTAAACATAAAGACATTAGACAAATATTCGATGGGATTCCATTTGCTTTTCATTAAAAACTTCTGATTCAATACATTTACACAACAAAAAACTCAAAACTAGACACACCAAATTAGAAAGTAGCCTTGTAGCATTAATTTCACCATCCATTTACAATTGAGAAGAAATTGAGATATAGAGGGATTGGGAAATCAAATTCAGTCACCCACACCTGTCCTTCTCTCTCAGAAAATATCTACAACTGCTTCATTCTGTTACTGCTAAAATCTGATCTAATATGCCCTCAAAAGCTCTACAAAATTAGATTCCTCTCTTCAATAGCTTTCCAACGGTATATGATAGCTGATACTTTTGATTAAATTTGCCCCCTAAATCATCAAATAAACTATGCCTTCTCCTGTACGCTTTCTGAACATTCTGAAATATTTGAATATATTTTCAATAGTTAAACTATTGAACTAAGATAAAATTTAAACCTTTGTGTATTTTAATCCCTTTTTCTCAAAGTGCACCAGAATTGGACAAGTGGTGCTTACTGATTTTCTCTAAAAATCACCTTCTAGTTCTTGTCTGTCTCCATTTTTTACCTCCATGAGTGCATGACATCGCTCAGTCTCCACACTTTTTCACCTTAATTCAGACTTGCACGAGTGCGTGACAAGCTGAATCGTCAACTCGCATGCCTTTTCAATGACCTTAGTTTTTGAGCGCGACTACGTGATGAGCAATTTTGGGCTGTGCGACTAAGTGACTAGAAGCTGTGTGACTGCGCGACGAGCTCAATCGCTCACCCACAAGCCAATTTTGATGTCTTGGTCTTCTTGTGCGAATACACGATGAGCTCATTTTTGGGTCCACGACTGCATGAATAGCTCAGTCGCGAGCTCGTACACCATTCCAGGCACCTCGAACCAGTACGACTGCACAATGAGCAATTTTGGGCTGTGTGCCTGAGTGACTAGAAGTTGTGAGACTGTGCGATGAGCTCAGTTGCTCACCCGCAAGCCAATTTTTATGTCTTGGTCTTCTTGCGTGACTACACAACGGGATTATTTTTGGGTCTATGACTATGCGAGTGGCTTAGTCGTGAGCTCGCACACCATTCTAGGCACCTCCTCAAACTAGCGTGACGAGCTCAGTCACGCAGTTGCAAGCCAATTTTGTGATCTCCTTCATCCTCCACGGGTGTGTGACTGGGTGCAACATGTCTGCCATGTGTCCTCCATCTCTTCTGCAAAATTAGGGCATTGATAGTTAGACACACTTCCCGAGGTGCCATTTGAGCTCGCATGTAGAGAGCTTCCTCTTTGCTTCACATTTTACTTTGTTAGTCTTTTGGCTTATAAAAATTTCAAAGTTACCCTGTGGCATCAATGTGGAACAATGGGTTTTAGTTTTTTAAAGGTCTTTCAACACTTTCACCCAAAATATGGGACCCACTACGCATTCAAACCTTAAGCCAAGGGGCCTGCCAAGTAGGCCTTCTGGCTCTTTCTTTACATTGTAAGTGTGCATTTTAGTATAAGAATATAGGGGAAACACCTTGCCCAATGAATGTGGGATAATGCTCTTTGAGAATTTCCATACTTTCAAACTTTCCTCCAGGGTTCTGTGATGTGAAAGTTCCCTTTGACCATGCCACTGTGTTCATTCCAACATGGACTTTAGCTTTGCAATTAGTGCAACTTCGCTTTTGTTTACTAGTCTCCTTTCAAATGTTGCACTGGGAAGGGAAGACACTGGCAATGTTTGTATTGTTTTAAAAAGAAATTCAAACCAGCGTGGGACCTCCTCTGTTTAGTGTAGGCATTTACTTTTACTAACGCATCCCTCTTGCTAATGTTCTATGCTAAGAGGTTTGAAAATGCTACTTCCTTTCTCCCCTGGGACGTTGATTCTTCTATTTCAAACAACAGGCTTTACTTAGTCTAAATGCCCCATTACATTTGCATAAACTCCCTTCATATTATACTCAGCATGCCACTATTTTGAGATAGCGCAAGGCCTCTTCCATTTCTCTTTGTCTGTGCATGTTATACATTGGCCATGTTGCATTTCTCATTTTCTATGCAATAAAGTTTTCATCAAAATTTACATTCTTCAAAAATGGCGTGAGCTCCTTGCTGACATGTTGGCTCTCCAATTCTTGTGCAGGATCTATGCATATTTGCAAGGTATAGACATTTGGTTACTAAAACGTAGATTTCAATTGTTCACTCCCCAGTGTTGACTCCATTATGTCTCAAATAGCACAAGATCTCTATTTCTTGGACTTCCATTTTCTTTGGAGTTTTAAATTTTTAATATGCTTTGACTTGACCTGCGCACTTCTCCAAACCATCATTTCCACCATACTACACAGGGTCTTCTTTATTGTTTAATCTTCTGCGCAGAGCGTCCCTTAGACATTGAGAAAGCTACCATGCTAGATGCATTTGCATTGAACTTAAACTCTAGCCTTCAATTTATTTTTTGTTTGCATGGAATTTTTAAATGTTATTGTGGTTTGATCTTTTAAAACAAATATATATATCAAAACTAGCGCTAATTCCATGGTTTTTAATATTTTACAACTTGTAAAACTTCTTTGTTAGTATCTTTGCATAATCTAGAAGACATTTATCCTTTCCATTTGCACATATTCATGTTTGTATTATGATCTTACTATGTCAAGTAGCCTCCAGAAATACATCTGAAGACTGATCAAATTAATGGCATATGTCCTCTGGAACCCATTTTAAAAACTGACTTAAACACATCACAGAGCTATCAAATCATGAAGGCATGGAGATCTTCACATTTATCATTCCCTTGCAAGATAAAATTTCATGCTGCTTCCTGAGGAGAAATATTTTAATCTTCAAAGTTGACCATTTATTATATCTGCAAAAACACATGTGAACATAGTGGAGACTAGTTCTAGAAATGATCTTGAACAAAAGACAAAACAAAACTCTGAGTCTCCACTCCCACTTTTTGATTCAAGAATCTCATACAATGAGTGCAGATCTGCAATTAGCATCCCAAAATAACCATCTAACATGAAAGTATAACCCTCTAAAAACAACTCTGCAAAAAATGATTTTGTTTACACGGTAGATCTGCACAAAACACCTTTGGAAACTGACTTTGAAAAATCAACTGGAGATACCTTTGGAGTCTGAACCCTTGAACATAGATTTAGTTTCATACAAGGATCATGAAACTATCACTAAATTTATTTGATGGTCCATGGATCAAAAGACATTAATGTGTAAAGTTAGCACCTAAAACACTTTACGAACCAAGACACAGTAGATATGCATAAATTGGGTTTGGAATCGACAAAGAAAAGTGATCAAATAGATTGGTAGAAGTCTACAAATCTCTGAGTAGGTAAAACTCCATGCTTAAAATACAAGGTACAACTGAATTATCCAAGTCATTCACCCAAATACACATTTGCAAGACCTCAAAATAGGTTATTCTACAATTCTGCATTTGACCATTTGGCAAATTGATAAAAACTGCAAATGGAATGAGCTTAGCAAACTGACCAAATGGATTCATCATGACCTAAATACGGAGATATAAGAATTATTTGACGTCGATAATACAATTAAAAAGGAATTTTTTCAATAGGTTAGAAGGTCAAAAGTTATAATTGGTCAAACAGGGCTACTTAAAAATCTGGGCAGAACAAAGAAACGAGACATTTCTGGAATACCAACTTTGAGGGACTGGAAAACCTATCAAACGGATTCAAAATGGATTGATCTTTGAAACATAAACTCTTTGATATACACATAAAACATTCCTTAAAGTGGCGGTCCATGAAACTTAACAGGATACAAGATATTAAAAGGCAAACTAGGTCTGTTATAGCAAATTGACACTTAGGAAAAGTGCAGATTTGGACAAGCACCTCTGAATGGCTATCTCCAAAAAATGTCCAAACTGAAAGTTAGGAGTTGTAACTAACTGCATATGCCAAATGAAATGTGAGGAACATGTCTTCAAAGTAATTTTTCAAAAAAATCATCAGGCCTCTTTTAACATGTGTTCAAAATAAGGATTCTCTGCAACCTTTTAGGGGTTATTCATCTTGCCTTAAAGAAATTTTCAGTATAGTCACTCCAGATTTCTACAAAAATTGGAGAGTACTAACAGGAGACTTAATTTTTTCAATTATGCTTTGATGTCTTCTCTTATGCATTCTAAAGATCCTCAAAAAATTTCTCAAACTAAAAATCAACCCCATTGGCAAAATTCTTTGCAAGAAGAATATGATGGTTTAATTTCTAATAATACTTGGGATTTAGTTACTTTACCTCATGGCAAAATTCTAGTTTCATGTAAATGGTTATACAAGGCTAAGTTGAATGCTAATATTGAAATTAGTAAGTTTAAAGATAGGCTAGTAGCAAGAGGTTTCTCTCAAGTTTAAGGAATACATTATAATGAGACCTTTTCTCCTGTTGCAAAAATGCCTAGTATTAAAGTTGTTATTGCTTTAAATTCTAAAATGAATTGGCATATTCACAAAATGGATGTGAAAAGTGTTTTTTGTTAGAGTATTATTACCTTACGCTTATTAATTAAATCATATTTATTTAATTATATAAGTTCCTTTTACTCTAGTTGCTTAAGCTTCACTTAGGTGCATTATTAAGTAATTATTAATTAATAATTTGCAACCTAGTTTTCCTTTAGGGTTTCTTTCTCACCTTTTATAAGGTTGACCTTTGTACTTTTTGGTCAATCTCTAATGCATTTTTTTCACATTCTGAGAGCATTTTCCTTCTGTCTCCATTTTCTTCTTTTCTTGTAACAGGTTATTGGCTAACAGGTGTTCTTGGCATTCTGTAGATTTGCGTTTATCAAATCCTACATGGTATCAGAGCTCAGATCTGTAGCCGCCTGTTTCTGATTTGAAGTTTTTTTTGAGCTTCAAGGGTTTCATCTTTCAACCGTAGTTTTTGGTTGGACCTAGAAAAATATATTTTTTTAGAGGCATCTTGGGCCAAAACAGACCTCTCCAATGAATTCAGAGGATCGATCTGGTGAATTTTGATATAAAATTCGACCTATTTGTCCTCTGGAGCATTTGGGAAAAAATTTTGCCCTTCCAGTGCCGTGCGACACATTTTTCAAGACAAAAATTAAAAAAAATCATTTTTTAATTATTTGGTGTTTCCGGTTTACGCTGCTAGTGTAATTTGAATCGCGCCACCTAGGCATCGCCCCGCGGCCACTCGGGCACCGCCCCGCTCCACGGCTCGGCCCGCCGGCCACCTCTGCACCGACCATCCACCGCCCAGATCAGCAGCTCAGCCCGCCGACCACCCCCGCACGCCGGCCACCCCTGCGCCGGTCACCAGCCACCTCCGCCAAAGTCCGCCGCCAGTCCAAACCTCTGCGCAAGGCTGACGTCACCCTGACGTTAGCGGCCGACATATTTTGTCCGGCAGGTCATTTTAAATTTTTTGGCCAAATTTATTTTTCTGGCAGTCAGAAATTTTTTTCGGGTGGTCTTTTTGATGGCCGTCAAATTTAACCTGGCAAGTAGGTGACGGGCGTTTGGCCATCAATTTTAGCCCAGGGACTGGTTTTTTCCAGCAAGCTCACTCTTCAGGGTACCTGTCAGTTTTTTGCTCATAACTTGGGCATACGGTGTCCTTTTTCAAAAAACAAAATATCGTCAGAAAGGTGTTTTAAAGCCTGTCACATTGGTGCAGGTCTCATTTCCTAATTTTTCCATTTGGTTTCTAGTTTTTTCAGTCAAATTTATACCTTCCTTTGTGCTCCTATTCTGCATCCGGTGTTCAGGTTTTTCTCTCGTCTTTTCTGTGCTTTCAGTAGTTGATTATTTGTGGTGCCCAGGGGATAGGATTTTACTTTGTGGGGAGGTGCATTTTACTTTCTTTCTTTTCATTCAGAAAGACCCTTCTACTTCCGTCTTATTCTTCTTTCAATGTCGGACCCCTCTGTGGCCCGACTGACACCTCACAACTACCACACATGGAAGCCACACATGACCAGACTCCTCATGTCATGAGGTTTATGGTCTTGCATGGATGTGGTTCAGCCATTTCTTCAAAGGCCTTATGAGGCTCTTATGCACAGAAACAGGATGGATGAGGCGATGGGCCTCATTACCATGAACATTTCAGATGGGTTGTTGTTCCACCTGGATGGTCTGACTACACCGAGGGATATGTGGGACAAGTTCTCCACCTTGTTTGGCACCATGGATCAGTTCAGGATTCTCTAGATAGATGCAGAGTTCACCTCCTTGGCACCTGACTCCTTCACCAGCATTGAGGACTTCCTGATGA
>MU227299.1:3045278-3066345 GCA_018584345.1 Thuja plicata
TATATATATATATATATATATATTTGTCTCCATTAATAACTTTGAGTTCTCATTGGTCCACATAAATTAGTATGAAGTAAATCAAAAATACCTTGTGTAACATAAGTCTTGCTTACAAAAGTAGATTTAGTCATCTTTCCCATTTGACATTCTCTCCACATAGCATTTTGTATCTTTCCAAGTCTCAGTAGTCCTCTTACTATATGCTTCTTACTCACTTTGATTAAGTAGTCAAAATTAACATGAAAAATCCTTTTGTGCCATAACCAAACATCTTCAACTTTAGAAAATAGGAAACTCTTTATAGAAGTATCAAGATAAAATAGATTACCTTTAGATTTTTCTCCAGTAGCAATCAAATTTATCTTCTCATCAAATAATTTCACTCTTCCATATTGAATTCCATTCGGTGACCTGTATTGTTTAGTTGTGCAACACCCAACAAATTATACTTTAATCCTTCAACCAATAAACATCATCACATCTTGTTTTATTGAGTAGAATTACATATCCTTTTCCTTTCACAGGATATGGAGCATCATTACCAAATCTAACATAACCTCCATCATGATTTTCCAAGGAAATAAACTTAAGTCACCAGTCATGTGATGTGAACAACCACTATCTATATTCCATGTTTCACTCTTACTTACTTATGATATTAGGGATCTATATTCTTCTTCATCAGAATTATTTTTAATAGCAAGATAAACAACTTATTTCTCCTCATTACTCTCAAAATAATCATCATCACTTAGTCGTTCATTAGAAATATAGCACGATTTATTACCTGTGTTTTTGTAGTCTTTGTATCTCCTGAATCTGTTTTATCTCTTGTCCTTATCTTTGGTATCTTTCTTTTCCTCCTTATCATTCTCTAGATAGTTAGATGCAAAGTGACCAACTTTATCACAATTAAAAAAAATTCAAGGGTAACTTACCCCAGTATTTCCTTTTCCTCTTTATAGCCTTCTAGCCAATAAATCTTTAAATTCTGATTCATTCTCATCACATTCAGTGAATAGCTCTTCAATTCCTTTAGTGTAACTATAAAATTTCTCACTAGCTCTACTCATATATCCATCTCTAGAAGCAACTTCCCTATCCTTTACAATCTTTAAAGTAGACATAAATACCTATTCAATTTAAGAAGTAGCATGCATACTATTGTCAAAATCATTTAGCTCAAATGCAGTTAACTTACCAATAGTAGCATTCAATGAAACATTTGTCTGGGGTATATAACTTAGCTCTTGTATAGTAGATACACGAATAGCATAACTCAGTAGCAGGGAGTTCTCAACATTTTCTTGTAACATCATCCTCTATTATGATACAACTAGCTTGTTTGATAAATTACCGATCTCCTTAAGTCTTGTACTATATTGAATTATGTTCTCTCGTTCCTTCATCCTAGTAGAGTCAAATTTTACTCTCAAGCTTGTTGCTTTAGCCTTCTGAACATGTTGATCTCCACCATAGGTCAAAACAATCTTATCTCACATTTGTTTTGCAGTAGTACAACCATCAAGCTCATCATATTCCTGGTCCATAAGTATACAAGCAATCTCAATAATAACTTGTGTATGTTCACATTTCTATATTTTCTCACTAATAGTCAAGGGTGTAGTGGTCAGTGCTACATATTCATTCTGAAGATAGTAAAGTACATACTCTCCTACTCTAGACACATGCAACCTCATTCTACTTTTCCATGTACAAAAACTATTCATCTTTGGTGCTTCCCTGTTATACATCTTTAGATCTTGACTCAAGTCCTTTAAAGTATCACTTTAGAGTAAAAAATCTCTAATACCAATTGTTGGTCCCAGTAAGAGGGGGTGAATTAGACAAATCAAAACTTAAAATCTTAAAAATAGACTAAATGATTCAATCGGTAAATACTGCATACATTAAATAACCAATTCACCAAATAACTCTATAACATAATCAGAAATCAATCATTCAAACTTACCAACATCTGATATAACTCATTAACACATGATTTAACTCGATTGACACCAGCTTTATCAAGGAAACCCAATTTGGGAAAAATCTATGTGAGAATTGTAACTCACAATAAAAATGTACCCTTATGAAGTATGGTCGACTAAGAACTTATCATGTAAAATATTAAAAACACAAATACATTTTCTAAATGTGACTCTGTTAGGTGAATTTCCTCATATCTCTTAAGATCTTCACCCTTTTAGGATTGGTCTTATTAGAGTTCTCTAAACACTCCTTTGGAATGTCACCTAATTCTAGGTTTTACAAATAGGATGGTTAAATCCACTCGGTTAAGATATTTCTCTATTAAAAATATTAATAAGAAACAATAAACTTTGATCTCTAAAAATAGCGACTCACTATGCTTGAATTAGATCCTTTATGCTGAATTGAATACAAGCATCACATACTCCATTCATCTCTTTCTCAGACTGTAGATTCTTTAATCTGTCTTTCTTTGTTCTTCTCGGTAAATGTTGTTCTTAATATTTTTTTCTTCTCTATTCAATTTTTCAATAGCCCTACACTATGTAATTCTCAATCCTTATATAGACATAATTTTGCCTCTTAATCTCCTTTAATTTATTTTCCTTCCTTTGTGCTGAACCATTCGATCATCTTCTTCATATTACTCAACTCGGTAAGTCATTTCACTTTTGCCTTAGAACTTGTAACTTTTCTTGGAACTTTCATATTTCATTTTAACCGCTTGATCTTTTCCTTAGATCTTCTAATTTAATTTTCCCATTCATAGATCTTTTAAAAAAATCATTTAATTCATTTCCTCGCCCATCTCATTATTGCCTCGCATTAAATTCTATTCCATCATCATTTAGTATTAGCATATTGTACTTGACAAAACATGCTTTGCAACTCAGTAACTGACTCATTCACTGTGCAGTGTCTAACTCATCTTCGGTGCTCAGTGCTTGACTTTCACTTAGTGCTCGGTAACTATTACCTACTCACATTACATTCTACCGATTGACTCAGTCTAGCTCGGTAAAGTATCTCTTTTAGTCATAACTTATGTCATTGTAGTTCCTGACTTTATCAATCAAATGTACCAATTTGATAACATCAAATGGATAGTAGAAAATAACTATAACATCATTACTTCATATTTTCTGATTTGTATTTGTCACCCATTTAACATCTCCTCTTAATATATGGTAACCCAATAAAAATCAATTAATCAATTGCTTCACATCAATGACATTGAAACAACAACTGATTTAACCATTTCTACAATCATGATACTCGGTATCACTCGGTCTTCATCATCTCCGTCAGATACTCATCAGTTAATCAACAACAGGATATAGATGAACCACTATAAATATATGTATTTTTTTTTATTCTATTTAATGGTTATTTGTATATTTCTTATTCTCTCTATCATATTTACAATTAGTATCAGAGCTTGGGTGAAGATTGGAAATCAGTGAAGAATTTTCAGAATTATGGAGGAGTCTAAGGTAAAGAAATTCTCAGGCAAGAATTTCAGTTTATGGAAAGTACAAATGTAGTCACTATCAATCAAGCAAGATATTTTTCTTATTATATATGGGAAATCAAAGAAGCCTCCTACGCTAAAGGATGAAGATTGGGAAATCTTGGACAAGAAGGAAAGTGCAAAGATATTTCTTTCATTGTCCAATAATGTTCATTTCAATGTCACAGCTGATAAAACAAAAAATGGCTCTATGGGAAAAGATTACAAACATTTATTAAATGGCATTGGCTGCAAATAAATTATTCATCATGTGAAGAAATTATATAAACTCAAGATGAAGGAAGGTTGTATAATGGAAAACCAACTCAACGAGTATAGTACTCTGATCAACCAAGCAAATTCGGTGGGTATGACACAAGATAATGAGGACAAAGCCCTTCCCTTGTTATTCTCTTTAGAAAGAATCTAGGATGGAGTTGTGACATTGATTAACACTTTGGTATCCAACAAGAAAAAGTTATTTTTTGATGAAGTTACATCTACTCTTGTCAACGAAGAAAAGAAAAGAAAGAATGAAGAGCCTTCATCTGGTGATGCCTTAATGTTTGTGAGTACTAAAAATAAAGTAAGGGACCATGAAAGAGGTGTAAATTTCAACAAAAAATTAAGATCCAAATCTGCAAAAATATCAAAGTCTAGGGGCAGAAATGGGGATTATTAGTTTTGTGGAAAACCGAATCACACAAAGAAGAATTGTCACTCTTATAAAAAGGTACAAGAGAGAGTTTGAGACAATGAAGCCAATACCACTTACGAAAAATATGATGGTATTTTATTATTATCAACAAGAGACACCACTTTATATTCATGGGTGCTTGATTTTGGATCCTCTTTCCATGCCTCTTCTTATAAAGAGACTTTCACAAATTACTAAGAAGGTCAGTTTGCAAGTATCCTTTTAGGTGACAATAAAGTTTGTGAAATCAACATAAATTTTGAAGTTTTTTTTTATTAAAAGATGATGGCACATGGTTATTAAAGGGTGTTCATCATGTTCCCAAACTAAAAAGAAACCTGATTTATCTTGATCAACTCCACACTCAAGGCTGGAATACTTTATTTTATCCTGATACTTTGAAAGTGACCAAGGGAGCCTTGGTGGTTGCAAAGGGATATAGAGTTCATAACTTATATGTTCTAGAATGTAATGGTGAAGTGGGAGACTCTATATTAGTTATGGACATCATGTCAAAGTTTTGACATCATGTCAAAGTTTTGACATCAAAGGCTTGGACGCATGAGCTAGAAAGGACCTTATATTATGCTAGAAAGGGAACAATTATCAGGTCTAAAATTTGTTGATTTAAAATTTTGTGACCATTATGTTTATGGCAAACAGAAGTGGGTCAACTTCTTGAAGACCGGACATGAGAAGAAGAGCACACCATTAGATCTAGTTCATTCTAATGTCTTTGGGACAACTAAAGTAACCTCTATTGGAGGGGCTAATTACTTTGTTACTTTTCTAAATGATTATACAAGGAAAGTTTGGATTTACATGCTTTCAAAGAAATCATAATTTTTTTCTAAATTCAAAACATTTAAAATTATAGTTGAAAATTAAATTAGGAAAAAGATTTAAGTGCTTTAAAACTGATAATAAAGGAAATTTTTACTCCTAAAAATTTGATAGCATTTGCACGAATAATGGTACCTATAGGATTAAAATCCTCCCATAAATTCCTCAAGAGAATGGAGCAGCTGAGAGGTTGAATAGAATAATACTTGAGAGAGCCTGGTGCATGCGCTCTAATTTTGGACTGGGAAAATAATTCTAGGTTGAGGCATATAATACAGTGGTATATTTGATCAATTGGAGTCCTTCATCTCGCCTGGATTTTATTATTTTGGAAGAGGAATGGCTGGGGAAGAGGAATTCTTACTCACATCTCTGAGTATCTAGATATGAAGCCTAAGTACGTGTCCCAAAAGAAAACAAGACAGAGTTGGATCCTAAATCATAGAAATGTATCTTCATGAGTTATGGAGTAGATCAATTTGGATTTAGAATTTGGGATTCGATTGCAAAGAAAATTATATGGAGTAGAGATGTGGTTTTCAATGAAAAGGTATTTCCTAGTTTCAAGTTACAAGACATTCAGAAAAAAAAAATTATACCCTTGGAAAATGTTTTCAATAATGGTAATAATCACACTTATATTCTCCCTATACAACCTGCACATGGTAGAGGTATGAACCACTCTTTCTAAGTACAATGGTTATCATCCACCCTTGTTTCTTCTCTGTCCATAAATACTAGAAACATTAAAAATTTAAATACTCTATGTGTGGCCAGTGATTCTAAAAATTGATAGCTTTTTTATTTAATCACCCATAGGAGGTAAAGTCTTACCATATGGGATTTTTGTCCAATTTACATAGTGTTGTCAATATTCACAACAATGATTTGGACCAAACTACAACTTGTGAAATGATGAACTAGTCTGTTTTGAAGAGTATCATGGAAGTCAAGTCTTTTATCATCATTCATATATTGATTAGGGTTCTTATACATAAAAACATTATGGATAATGGCCACACTATCATACACAGCCTGTGGTCAATACAAAACCACTTACACATAACAACGAGCATGGTGGTAAGGAAAAAGCTTCAACCCCTGGCACTCATGATAAATCTTTTCCTCAACCTATGATATCTTGGCCAAATTGTGAAGAAATAATTGATGATACTCCTAGGGTTTGTAGTTCTTTAGTACATTCAATTCAAAGCACTCCTACCACAAGTTACAACACTCAGAAAGGGACAAGCACAAGTTGACTCCATTTAATGTTGTCAATGAAGTTGCACATGATATGAATAGGGTATATATGTTTGTGCAAAATCTGACTGCAAATAGAATTAACAATTCAATCAAATAACAAAATTCAAGACTTCCCCCCTGTGCCAACATACTCTAAGAAAGGGAACCGAATTCTACAATCAATTAATAGGGAGGATGCACAAAATTCAAAGACTTGTAATTTCACCAAGACCATTTCTTTAGAAATGTCCAATAAGGTGCATGGGACACACAAAAATATTTATCTTGATAATACAAAGAAGATAGAGAATATTTATAAACTAAGGAGGTCTTCTAGACAGAGATAAATTATATATATATATATATATATATATATATATATATATATAAAGAGGCAAAGCTAGTGTTATTGATCTTTGATCAAATAGAGCCTACAATTTTCAAATATGCTTATAAAGTTCTTGACTTTTAGAAGTGGCAAGATGTGATGTGTGAGGAGATGGAATCATTATTAATAGCTTTACCACCCAATTACAAAGCCTTAAGAAAAAATGGGTCTATAAATTAAAAGAAGAGGATGGAGGACACATATGTTATAGGCCCAAGATGGTTTTCAAAGGCTATAGTCAGCACAAAGGTGTTCATTTTGATCAAATTTTCTCTCTAGTAGTGAAAATGACTACAATCTAAGTTGTTTTGGGCTTCGAAGCAGTCTGGGACCTCGAGCTTGAGAAGTTTGATGTAAAGACCTCTTTTTTACATGGAGATGTTGATGAGGAATTATATATGATGTAGCCTAAAGGGTTTTCAAACAAGGTTAGGAGCATCTTTGTTACAAGTTGAAGTAGAGTTTGTATGGGATTACACAAGCCCCAAGATAATGGTATCTCATATTTGATCAATTTATGATAAAAAATAAGTTTTTTACGCTCTGAAGTTGAAACATGTGTCTATTTTAAATATTTTCTTAATGGTGAATTTTCCACACTTCTACTTTGTAGCCCGATGATATTTGAGTGAGTGACACTAGCATAAGGATTATTTGTGATATTATGAAATAATTGGATAGTATATTTTCTATGAAAGATTTAGGGGTGGGGAAAATAATCCTTGGAATAACTATTTTTCAGGATAGGAACAAGAAGGAAATCTGGCTATCTCAAAAAAAAACATTGAAAAGGTATTGGACGGATTTAGTATGTTAGAGGCGAAGTCTGTAAGCACTCTTTTAGCTTCACATTTTTGTTTCTCTACCTAAATGTGTGCTAAAACCCAAGAGGATCAAGAATTTTATGAAAGATATTCCTTATACATCTGCGATTGGGAGTATTATGTATGCCATGATTTCTACTCACTCAGATATTGCTCATGTAATGGGAGTAGTAAGAATATTTATGAGTAATCTTGGTAAACCTCATTGGGAAGATCTCTAATAGATCCTAAGGTACTTAAGTGGTATTTCTTATTTTGGTTTGTCTTTTGGAAAGGATAAGGCACAATTGAAAGGACTTTTAGATTTTGATCTTAGTGAGGATTTAGTCAAACAAAAATCTAGTTGTAGTTACATTTTCATATTTGTGTGGGAAGTTATCAATTGGGGTTCTAAATTACAATATAAAGTTTCTCAATCATCCACAGAGGCTAAGTATATCGCTCTTTGAGGGAGCAAAGGAGATGGTATTTTTGCAACATTTATTTAGAGAATTGGGCTTGAAGCAATTAGATTTTTCTATGTTTTGTGACAGTAGTGGTGACTTTGTATGACTAAGCATCATACATCTCAGGTTCATTCTAAACATATTGAATTAAATTATCACTACATTAAACATGTGGTTAAAGAAATAAAACTTCATGTGGAGAATATTGACATCAAAGAAAATCCAATTGATGCTCTAACAAAGATTGTTACGTGGGAGAAGTTCGAGTTTTGTCAAGCTTCTCTTGGCATTTCTAGAATGTGATAATAAGATCAGGATGGGGGAATATCTTTGATACAGTAGTAGTTGGTCTTCAAGGGGAGATTGTTGGGGTGTGAAGTCCAATGGGTTTTATTATCTTTTCCCTCCAATTGTTGATGGATCTTCAACCTTTTTATTTGGACAAGTAATGGATAATTGAAGATATATTTATTCATAAACTATTGTATTGTATTAAATTATTTTTACTCTAATGAAAACAAACTTTCCCTGCTTCAAGAGTCGATGTAGGCTTAGCAACCACACTAAATCTTTGTGTTCTCTTTTGTTCTTTGTGTTCTCTTTTGTTCTATTTAATTGTTGTTTGTATATTTCTTATTCCCTCTTTCATATTTATAGTTATCCACCTCATAGATGTCAATTTTAACCCTACAAGTAACTTCCTTCACTTAGATGGTTAAATCCTTATAAATTATGTGGTTCTGCTCTTTCTATATATGTCACACAATTAAGGATGGGGTGATAGTCAATAGATTCACCCATAAAGCCTCGTGATTATGATTCAACCAACTAATGAGAAATTCTTTTAGAAACTTTTGTGACACCAAAGTTAATCATGTTTTCCAGTGAATCCAATCCAACTACTTAAATAGTGAATGACAATGTAATAAAAGGTAATCTACTATTTTACTTTCATTATGAAAAACAAGGCAATGACTTGGCCCGTCAAATGTCGATGGTAATATGCCACTCCTACATTTATCTACATTTGTGCAAGGCAGTCTATTAGAATACAGTTACCTTCTGAAGAACTAAACCATTCCAATATAATATATGCGGTCAGTCTATTTATCTAGGTTGAGTGATCTGAATTCATGACCTAATTTAACTCAATATTGCCCCATTTTTTGTTCATAACATATAATTTTTTCTTCTTCGTGTATGAGTCTAATCTTCGTCTGATAAATGACCATTAATAATATTTTGCTCACTTCTAGTCAATGGATTGAGAACCCTATCCATCTCTCTTTTGGCCTGGTTTACATCGCCCACCAAATTTAACCAGTACAAGTTTCTGATTGAATTGATATGTTCCTTGAACCCTGTGATATCCCTCAATGGTTCATGACCATTCCATGGATCCACCCAAAATTCTGCTTCCTTTCTCTTATTGATTTTCGAGGTTAAGTGTTCTATGATGACCCTCCTCCTCTAACATAGAATTTACAAATAGTTGAACTACCGAAACTATTGGTGATAGTTATCACTCTTCTTTGTTGATCTAAGTCAACATATTTCTTCGTAAATATCTTACACTACAGTTTATTTGGTTCTCTGTACATTCTCTGCATTAATTTGGTTTTAAGAGTTAGGTTTGTTCCCCATTCAAATTTAACAAACAAGTTGTGGACCATTGAATCAATTTAATATTTTTTTCCTCCTACCCTTCCCATAAAAAGCATTTTAAAATATCTTTCTGTTTTTTTCTCATGATTTTGATGTGATTTAAAATTATGACATTCAATACATCGGGACTTTTAATAAAATTTCCTTCACCATTGTTAAGTGCCCAACCAGTGTTAGCCACTTTCTTGTACTTTTTTGGTTCAGGTTCTAGCTCCACCCATTAGATGAATATCAATTAATGCTTCAACAAATTTGGTGTTGAAAATCTTTAGTGTTTAATGCTCCCTTTAATGTAAAGCTCGTAATGATGCTTATAGAGTGCTTATGTTGAGAGGTATGCTTGCTTTGACATTATTGTATATTATTTTGGTAGAGAATGAATATAGTTTTGGTCTTGAAAATAATATTTTACATAGAATATAATGATCTTTGGAGTTTTGAGTTATTTAGGTTTTAAGGCATCACGATTTGATGTTTGTCTTTTTTCACTATAGATCATTAATATAGCCAGTTGGTTGTCCCCATGTATTAGCGTTCTTAACCTTTGGTTGGTTTTGTTGGTTGCCCCCTTTAGTAACGTTCTTAACCTTTTGTGGGTTTACATAAACTTGAAGTGAAACTTTTTGAATAATAGACACCCTAGTATCCGTATATTCCTTCAAATGGCGAGTACTTTCCTTTATCAGTAGCAATACCGTAAAAGATTGGTTAAATTTTCCAATTAATTTTTTTATATTGAGAACGCCTGACGTTTTGGCTTCCACCACTCTTATCAAGGGAATTGAGTCGTCAATCTGTTAATGATGCCCCATTATTTAATGCTGTGAGACAACATTTCAACATTGTACGCAGAGGACAAGCCCATTTGCTTCTTAAACAATCCTCTGCTAAATAAATCTAAATTTGTCTTAGAAGTACAGGACGTTATTACACAGATATTTTTGCGAGGAATCAACATTCACCAGGCAATTGAAGCAGGTCATATCATTTTTGTGCAGTTTCAAAGTTTGTGGAAAGCGCAGTGATGGAAATAGTCGAAGTAAACTTGTTTGAGCTTCCCATTATTGATTGGATTATTATTTTTGTTGCACTGTATTATGTATATAAACTTGTATGGAGAAACTACAGGTAGAAGGTTTGTTTAAAGCCTCAAGATTACCCATGATAGAATTTATGCTTCTAACCCTAATTCTCAGTCCTTTCAGCAGAAATATCTACAGTTAATACAAATGATGGATTCTTGTTTCGCTGTGTCCTTGAAATGTAATTAAAATGCTCTTTCTTGAATAAAATATGGTTTTATTTTTTTCCAGCTTCCTTTGGATTTCTTCATTTGTTTTAAGGAATGTAGTTTTGTCTTTTATTTATTCAACAGGAAGGGGGCTGAGTAGATCCCTTTGATTAATGCAGCTTTGTTATTTGCAAACCTTAAAACAGTTTCTTTTTGCCATTCAGCTTCTTAGACAAGTCTGCTAAATCATTCGTTTTGCAATTCCTGTTCTGTAAGGCCCAATCAATCATTTCATCATACTAACTTTAAGCAGGTCTACGGTAGCATTATGAGTATAATTTAATTAAATTATTAAAAAATTAACACATTATAAAATAAATATAATTATATCTTATTATTATTATAATTTATATAAATATAATTTGAAATTAATTATTTTATTTTATTTTTAAAGGTGCTTATGTTCTTTCATTAGAGTATAAAGTAAAATTTGCTACAATACATTTTATCGTAATAAGCAAATAAATTGATGAGAGTTGAAGAAAATATTATTAATTTAAATATTATGTTGAAAGCTTTTTAACTTCTGTAAAAGTCGATTAAAAATTATAATACTTTACATCTGATAAATATGGTTATAAATTGAAAAATTAAACATATTCTATTTTGTCTATTTTTATCTTTAAAAGATATTATATTTTGTTCTATTGATTATTGAAATCACCCATACACAGTCAGCTATCATTAATGTGGCCATGAAGAATAGTGGAGACACCAGAAGTTATATAGCAAACTATCGATTATTTACATTCGTAATTCACTGTGGAATAGGTAGTCGATCCTACGGTTTTTCAGTTTAAAAAAATAAAAATTAATGAATATAAATCATTTCAATTTTGAAACTCTGTAGCTATGTATTTAGTATTATCGGAAATAGTTGGACAAATGCCCGTAGTATACGATATGATATGATACGTCATTAAAATAGGACAGTCAAAATAGGTCATAAAAATGGGTACTAAAAAGTGCGTCATAAAAATAGGTATTAAAAATGGGTACTAAAATAGGTCATAGAAATGAGTATTCAAAGTGGGTTTTTAAAATTAGTACTCAAGATTGGTCATAAAAATGGTTATTAAATGTGCATCATAAAATTATGTCATTGAAATTGATTATTAAAATCAGTCACAAAAATTGGTTAGAAAAATGAGTTCTAAAAATGGGTGCTAAAATGAGTCATAAAAAATGGGTACTAAAAGTGGTTCATAAAAATGAGTATGTAAAATTGATCTTCAAAATGAGTCATTAAAATGGATCATAAAAATAGATCATAAAAATGGGTACTAAACATAGGTCATAAAAACTCACACTAAAATGAGTAATAAAAATAGGGCATCAAATAAAATGGATCATAAAAATGGGTACTAAACATAGGTCATAAAAACTCACACTAAAATGAGTAATAAAAATAGGGCATCAAAGTAGGTCATAAAAATAGGCACTCAAAATGGGTACTCAAAATAGGTCATTAAAATGGGTCATTAAAAAGGGTACTAAAAAGAGTCATCAATGGGAATTAAAAATGGGTTATAAAATGGTTACTAATTACTAAAAATAAATACTAAAAATGAGTACTTCAAATTATTGCTCAAAATAGATACTAAAAATTGGTACTAAACATAGGTCATAAAAATGGGTACTAAAAGGGGGTCATTGTATATATATTTTTATTTTTTTAATGACATTTTATAAAAATCTTGCCTCCAAATGATTTGTTATCTAATAAGTGAGGAAATTTTTTAATACCAATAGGTATTATTTTAGGTTTTCTCCACAAATGCCTAGACCAAGTTTGATGGTCATTAAGTTCTCAAAACAAAAACAAAATACATTTTTTTAAACTATAAGAAAAATAGAGTAAATTTTCTATCAAAATTCTTTTGAAGGTCACCCTAAATCCAATGGCAAGGTCTCTGCAAACTCCTTTGAAAAATTCTTATTTAAATCCACATCCAAACACCCATTTGATCAAATATTTCTCAAGCCCCAAAACTACAAACACCCCATTATAGAAACAAACCAAAACCCTTAAGTCTGTTTGGGTCATGGAATTGGACTAGAATTGGCATTATCTAATTTCAAATAATGCTAATTCCATGTTTGTGTCCATCTTACAAAATTTGAATTGGAATCGGCTATTCCAATTCCATTTTTTTATAAAACCAAATTTAGGCTTTACACACGCACACGTGTGTGTGTGTGTGTGTGTGTGTGTGTGTACATGTTTGTATATACATGTGTATATATGCCCCACACATATGTGTATATATACACACATGTGTGTATATATACCCACACATATGTGTATATATGTGTGTATACACACACATGTGTATATACACACACATGTATATATACACACACATGTGTGTGTATATACACATGTATGTGTATAAACACACATGTGTGTCTATAAACACACACACATGTGCATGTATGTATATGTGTATGTGTGTATATATATACAAATGTGTGTATATATGTGTATGTGAGTATGTGTGTATATGTGTATACATGTATGTTTATATACACACACATACATTTGTGTATATATGTGTGTGTATATCTGTATATACATGTGTGTGTGTATATGTGTAAGTATATATACCCACATGTGTGTGTATGTGTGTGTGTATGTGTGTATGTGTGTATATGTGTATATGTGTGTATATATACATAAATATGTGTATATGTGTGTATACACACATGTGTGTATGTGTATATACATACACGTGTGTGTACATATGTATATATACACACATGTGCATGTGTATATATATACACACATATACACATCATATTTAAAAAATTAAGAAATAAAAAATTAAAATTTCTTATGAATCTTCTCAGTCATCTTCTTGGTGAACCAAATAGGTCCAACCCATATTCTAGATTTCCTTTTTAGAATAGCAGAATTCCAGAATTTAGTTGAATTCTAGAATTGGCTATTCCAGCATACACAAATTTTGTGAAATAAATGGGCCCTTAAATCCAAACTAAACAACCTACAAAACCATCATATCTTTCCAATTATTTCATTCTTTCATGCATTCCATCTAGATTCAACTTCTAAAGTTACAACACAAAAATCATCGCTCTAATAACACTTGTAAGGAAAATTGCAGCCATACAAAGATAATTTCCAGATAACCCACATGATAAATCAATCAAATAAGTACTCAAAATTTACATACAAGAGAATAGATAGAATACCCACAAAAAATGTGACACAATATATACCATGGGAAAAATATCATGACAAAAAAACAAACATCCAATAGCATCCATCATCCATGTATTATATTCAACAATGTAGAATTAGAGTACATCAATGAAAGCCTTCAAAACCCTAGCCATCAGCAAGCACTCTATGTGAAAAAGCATGTTACAATAAGCACTCTATGTGAACAAGCATGTTACAACAACTGCCTTTGTGGTTTCTTTTATAGAAATAAGCTCTCACAAAATCAGCAAGTGTTATTACATAAACAATGTGTTATCTAACCCATTGACCCAATATTTAATATTGGGTACCTTATTAATTTAGTTTCCCTAATATTAAATAATTATAATATAATATGGAAATATTATAATACAACATCAAGTCACCCGAATAATATTCCAAAATGAATCTCTACATGTTGCACATCTATCTAGGTTCTCCTAAGTACAACATACATAATAAAATAAAACATTATAATTATAAATATTAATATGCAAGGTATAAAATACATATTTTTCCAATAGTATGTAGAGAAATAGAGGTAGGGATGGAGTAACGAGGTATGTAGATAGAGGGGTGTGAAGAGGGAAAGAGAAGAGGGTAGAGTATAAAGTGTGAGAGAAAGAGAGAGAGGTAGAAGATAAGTCTACATCTATGGGGAGAGTAGTGAGAGTGGGATAAATTTAGAGAGATGGGAGTGAGGAATATTGAGAGGAAGAGTGACTGGTATAAATATTAGGTTAGATAAAGTGAGTGGGATAGAGATAAATATAGAGGGAAGAAAGGAGGGAGGAATCATAGGAGAGGGAGAGAAGAATATTATGTAAATAAATAGAGGTAAGTACGGAGGAAGGTAGAGGTATTTAGAGAGGGGGATATGAAGATAAGTAGAGAGAGAAATGGTATGTAGAGATATATAATTATATATTGAACATGAGAGAGAGAGAGAGAGAGAGAGAGAGAGAGAGAGAGAGAGAGAGAGAGAGAGAGAGAGAGAGAGAGTTTTCCATGAGAATTTATTCAAAGGAACACAAACAAGTTTTCCTTGTTTAACATAAAATTATGGGTCATGCTTATTTAGCAAAATTGTACTTTTTTTGTTTTCATAAAACCTTGTACAAACTTTTATTTAAAATATAACTTTTCTACTCTTAATTGAAATAGCTTAGAAATGTCTTCTTTTATGTGTTATTTGAATTAAGAGCACATAAGTTGGTGCAATTTATGTGTTCTTAATAATACCCTCTGGATCAGGAGCTTCGTTTCCCTTATTTTGGTATGTTTTGTTTTCTTTTAATCTAGTTTCTAAACATCTCCACCATCAGATTTACACATTATCAAGTGGGTATTTGTAAAATTACCACCATACTTTCATTTATCTTCCATAATTTCAATCTATAAAATATTTTAAATATTTGAAGAGGATTAACATATTTATTTTTAGGTTATTTTATCAATTTTTCCATATTTTTCAAAGGCATGTGTCATCCTATTAATAATTGTTGCCTAATTGTCAAAAATTAAAATAAATTATATATTATTGTTCTAGTCTTCATTCTCTATGCTTACAAAAAAAATGTATTTTCAGATAATTTTGTACAAGTTATGTGACCCACATAAGTATGTATTTGATTTTTGGGACACGTATACTTTGAAAACTTATTTAAAAATCTTAACAAAAAATTACAAAAAACTTTGAAACTTCTAGTACTCACTTTTACTTGTCTTTCAACCAAAAGGTTTTTCAAAATACTAAATGCAACTATAATTTGGTTTTACCCACACATCACACTATATTATATTTAATTTGAAAAAAATGGAACGCTTTTGTGTTTGAGAAGGAGTTTAACCTCTAAATAATATTCATTTTTGAAAGAAATTGATAGTTCAAAAACTAGATTTAAAGTATTATAATTTTTGTTCTTTTGGTATTTTCAAATTTATAGTGCAAGAGTCTCAAATTTCTGGAAGTGCACATACAACTCTTGATGCATGTCTATTAATTTAATATTTAATTTTGAGACTCTTGCACCAATCCATTATAGATTTTAACATACAACCAAGTTAATGCACATATTTTGAGACTATTGCACCAACCCATTACATATTTACATTCACCACAATATTAATGGGTTTATTTAATTTATTGCATGATATTATTCAGGTAAAAAGAATTGCCTCTATGGTATTCCTTACAAATAGTTTATAGATTTCTAACTTGAAAAACATATTTTAGTCCATACCGATAGGATTTTTTTTATTAAAATAATTGAAGGAACCAACCCATTACAGATTTGAATGAAACAAAGGTATTCATAGTATTAGAATTAAATCATGTAAAATTTGGAATCACACTTCGTGATCCATCATCGGGATAAAGAGAGGTTCTCTTCATCCTAATAATGGATCATAGAGTGTGATTCAAAATGTTAATGTTAACAACTAGCACACAATTTAATCCAAAAATTGTAAATATCTTGATATTATGGATCATGGAAATTTATTATCATTAATTGAAAAAAACCATCAACAACTAGAACAAGAATATGATCAACCCTAAAATATTAAAATAGGGCAAGTATCTTAGGGGTAAAAGTACAAACCTGTGTCACACTTTTACAAAGGAAGAGGACGACGACATGCAAAACTGTTAAACTTTAATGATATAAAAGTGGCACTTGTGTTTAGAATTTGAAAATGATGTAAACTAATGAAATGTGTAAAATTGGATATAGTTTATGCCTATAATTTTTTAAATTTTTTCTGAATAAGCATTGGCCTAGTTTTTTAATTTTTTAAGTCCATTTTTTAATTGCTCAGAAAATGCTAAAAATGTAGGGTCTAGTTCCCTCCAACTAAATATATGCAAATAATTTTTTCTTCCTTTGATTTCTGAATATGTTTTAGATGACATGTACAGCTAGTGCATAAAAAAAAAGATTAGTTTTTGGTATATATTTTGTCTGTTATAACTATTCAAAGTCAGAGTTACCTGAAATTAATAGTTTTTTTCCCTGGAAAATCTAAACCAAATACAAAAAACATTACATATTCTTGAAGAGGACTCTCTCCTCTAGTGTTAAATATAAGTTGTAAATTTTTCCGACATGATTTGCTTTTTTTTTTTTTTCTTGAACGAGCGTGTTCTTCAATGTTAAAATACCTACTTGGATTTTTTTCAACTTACAATATAGTATATGTAATTAAAACACCATAAAAATTAGATGACCATAATCTAGACTACGAGCTCTAAAAAAAGGTATTTTTAGATTTTAAAACAAGCTGAATTGTGATGGGGCAAATAGCCTCCAAACAGACATTTTTTCTAAAATCTCATTTTTTACTTGTGTTGCTGCCACATGGGATGCCACATAGATGCTTTCAGACAAACCAATTTCAGCCGGACTTGGTTCGGTCGGACCTAGTTCGTCTGAAACTAAGGCTGACCAAACATGGTCGCATGGATGACCATGACCCTTCAATCTCATATTTAAAAGCATTTTAAAAATAAAAATAAAAAATAGATAATTTTGTAAAGTACGAATTAAAATAAGCTTTTTTTGGAGAAAATCATTTTTTAAATAGTTTAAAGGGCATATGTTTTGGCATTAAAGGACAACTACGAATTAAAATTATCAAGGGGGTTTGTATTTTTTTACAATTTTAGTTTTTTATTTTTATTTTTAATTAAAGCATTGTTCAATATTAATTTATGAACAAGTATCAATATCATTTTTTATTTTTTACCAAAAGTATCTGGTTTTGTGTATGCAGGTGAATCAAAGCTCTTAATTTGAACAATTTGTGCAATGGGGAATAAAAGAAACAGATTAAAAAAATTTGATCAAAAAAGGGATGACAAAATGAAAGGTTATACAAAACGTAATCAAGATGAACCTGTTGAAGTTCAAGAAGATGCAATTCTAGTAGAGGAACAAATTGGTGGAAATATACCTTTTGATATGGGCAATTTGATGGAGATGAATGAGGAATCATTTTTTAGTCAATTTTCATCTGATGAATTGGTACCTCAAAGCACAATAAAAAAATAATGCAAAAAGATTTGGGATGAATATTTTCAAAATAAAAGTCTGATTGGAAAGGCACAATTATTTGTCAGGTTATTCAGGAAAAAAGAAATGACTCATGTTTTGGAGTTGTTAAGTGTTGATAACAAGAAAAACTCAAGAGACAATGTAAATCGAACAATAGTTGAAAATTTGCAAGATGCGTTGAACGACATTAACAACTCAAGTCAAGGAGCTGGTTTATGTGCTGCACATAGAGCATTGATGACTACTTTATCTAGTACAAGGTTGACATAGAGAAAAAAAGGACATGCAATTTTTGATTTATTGAATGTATCTAGAAGAATTGTTCAAAGATATATCAGGAAGAGAAATATGTTAGATGAAAATATTCAAAAGAATTGGGTTAATATTTGTAGACTTCCTCGAAAAGACAAGATTTTTGAAGATGTAAAAAGACAGGTCATTGAATATTGGACCGCTTAGTCTCATGTTTCTTATAATAGAAGGGATACTATACAGATGAAAGATGAAGAGACCAGTATGAAAACTGCACACCCAAAATATTTTATAGATACAACACAAAGTGAATTGTTTGAATTATTCAAGCAAGAATTTTCAAATGTGAAAATATGTCAAAGAATGTTTGAGAGATTGCACCCTTACTTTGTACGCATAAATAAGGTACGTGAAACTTGTTGTTGGCAAAATCATGTTAAGTTTCATCTATATTTGCAATCCTATAAAAAGGTTATGGTAGTACTTAATTTAGATATGGTCATCCCTGGAAGTACAACACAATTTGTGAAGTCTATTTTATGTGAAAAATTAAAAGATTTAGATGAGTTCAACGTATAATGTATAAAGAGTGCATGCAGTGATTGTGCAGATTTACATAAATTTCCATTGCAAATTGAGAATATTAATCTTGTAACGCCAGTTTTGTGGAGGATATTTGAATATGAGACATACCAAACTAAGACAAGAGATGAATCCAAAAAAATTGTATTGAAGGAGAGTGAATTTCCCTACCTTGAGTTTATGACCAGGTTTTGTACTATAATTTATCCACATATCCATCATTGTCATGGTGCACAATGGCAAGCTAAATAGTTTCATGATTCCAAAAATTATTTTCCACCTAGTTGTATTCTTTCAGTTGTAGATTTTGCAGAGAACTATACATTCTCTCCTCAAAAAGAGCTCCAAAGTCAATATTATCATTCTGATCAAGTTGCAATATTTTTCCATGTGACCTATAAACACACACAATTTGATTTGGATGAGGTAGAAAGTACCAATCCAAATTAACGCATTACCATCAAGGAGGTTCATTTCTATATCAGCGATGATAAAGTTCATGATAGGAGCTATGTGGCTCATTATTTTGCAATGATTTTGAAGATATTGTGAATCACGGGATAAACGCTTCACAACACTAGATTTGGTCTGATGGTTGTGCAGGTAAGTTTATGCACTTCATTTCATTTTCATTCTCATTGATTACTTACATTAAATTGTTATGTGATTGAACTATTTCCATACAACTTAATCTTGCAGGACAATTTAAATCTGCAAAAGCCTTTAATTGGCTAGTTATGCAACATGCTAGACACAATGTTAATTTTCTATAGAACTTCTTTGAAAGTGGACATGGAAAAGGAGAGCACAATGGACCAGGACCATGTGTGAAGCGTGCACTTTGCCAACATGAACTTGCAGGTACAAATTGCGTGAACAGTACAGATAAATATATATCTAGATATAAATAAAATAGTATATAATTTAAACTTATCTATCCATTTTCTTTAAACTAATAGTTTAAAATTTATAGGTAACATGATAGAGAATTCAAATAAAATTGTTGAATGGTGTGAAAATAATTTTGCTAGTTGGGACACCAAATACAACAAATGTTATTTTTGGGAAGTGAAAGGTAATTTATAATTTGTAGGAAAAATTTAAATTAAAATTTAATTTCGTGTTCATCTATGTTATCATAATTGTTGATCTAAAAATGTACAACTTTCATTTCATATTTGTAATAGATATAGACCAATCTAATCCTTACAATTGTCAAAGGATTGTTGGTATTAGAAGTTTACATCAATTGATGGGTACCAGACAACACAAGCCTCTATTGATTCAAGTAAGAGAAAAATCATGTTTTTGTGTTGATTGCATTGAGCACAATCCAATGAGTCAATGTGAGAATATTGCAAATGGATATGTTTCATGATGGGATATGAAGGATTTAATCAGAATACCTCCTTATGAAGATGATGACATTGACATAGACATTCATGATCCTATATATTCATCTGATTACGAGCGTGTTTCTAATTTAGTTGTTACAGGTTCATGCACATGTACATGTTCTTTTATTTAAGTTTAATTTATTGTACTTTTGATTTAAATTTAATATCTAGTCTGGATTTGTATAGGTGATATTTTTGTTGTGGTTGCGGATCCTGACAATGCACAAAGTGTAGATTATTATCTACTAAGATGCACGAAAGCTAAATACAAGTTGCCAGAAGAAATTGTAGATGGTGATGGGCAGTCATATCCGAATAGTTTGGTTGTTATTGAAGGAACATATTATCAGAAAATAAAGATAGAAAAAAATGGTGTTCAATTTATTGAATATATGTCTGGTAAAAAAGTTCTACATTACAGTCACTTGGTTATAGCAACAAAGTTGTAATTTGAGACATTGAAAAAAAGAGGATGTGGCAATCAAAAGTGGAGGTTGCCTATTGAAGAACATGAAAAACTTTTGGAAATAATAAAAGACAGAGAGGAACCAGACTATATGCATCACGAGCTTTAGGATAAAATTCTTTTTGTAGCTCTCGTACTTTCATATTTGAACTCTTACTTAATGTATTGGATATTGGATATATGGTTTT
>MU227299.1:3080598-3102485 GCA_018584345.1 Thuja plicata
ATGCTTGCAGTAGATTAGATGAATGAATGGTTAGAGAATATAAAAGTGCAGAAATGTTTTAAAGTTTTAAGTGTTACTGATTCACCCCTCCCCTCTCAGTAACTTGGTTAGTCCTGAATATTTCCAACAGTTTTTATGGGTTCTGGCCGAAACAGATCCGGCCAGACCTGTTTTAGCCGAAACCCCCTATGCCACATTGACGCCACATGGCACCGTGTGTGTGTCATGTATGTACAACTGGACATGTTTTAGCCAGAAGGGGTCCGACCAAAATAGGTCTGATCGAAACATGCCAAATGGTCCCCAAGTGTAACACAGCTCCGTACTTTTACCCTTAGAAATAGTAAAGGTGTATCCAACTTAATTATAAACAATTTTATATTGAGCATCACAGTTCCATATATAACAACCTATCATCAAGATATAAGTCCAATAGAAAAAATAAGCAATTATGGGACCCAAAAAAACCAAGTTACAATAGGATGCAAAATAGTACATAATAAAGATCAAATTTGTGAATAAGGAGTTGGTACAATGGAGAAAACTAATATTTTTTAGTCAATAGGGAATGTTCCTTTTTATTTTAGATAACAACTATCCAAAAAATAGCATACTCATCTAGAGAGACAAGGAGGAAATGCTAGCAATACCATCAAAATTAGTAGATTAGTCATATAGGTGAATTGTCCAACCAAGAAGATGAACCATGGAATTTCTAAAGAGAGGGAGAAAAAAACCATATACATAATATGGACAACAATCAAAAGAGAACTAGAAGGACCCAAAGAGAGATACACAACATAAGATAAGGTAAGGGGAACACTAGAATAAAGGATCACCAAAATAGGATTTTCAGTAGCCAAGGAGATAATGGTTATCTGGATTAAGGATATACGAGTTGATATGAGGAAATCCACTAAAGGAGGAGAAATAGTTTGAGAGGGGACAGAATTGTCAAAAGAAGAGTCCAAGCTAGAGTCTTATTCCATATGTAAATTTTAAAGATGACATTGTTTAGGATTTTTCCACCATGTAGGAGAGGATTGAAGCCAAGAACTACAAGGAAAATAGGAACCCAAGTGTTTAGTTGAAAATAAATTTCTTCTTTGTAGTCTACAATATGTCTCAATATAGGTTTGTTTCTCTTGAATTTGTTGTCCTTGACGACATAAAACTGACAGGCACATATGAATCACTTGACCACTTGGTGCGTAACTGATTAACATATGATACAAATGATTCTTATACATGTCAATGATACTTATACATAATTTGATCATAGATTCGTGATCATAATTGATGATACACTCATTCAGTGATATAAACATGATATTTATATGACCAAATGTGAATGATGCATAAGATTTCATACATGATTTGTTTGATATATCTCTCATATGTAATTTGATACATGACAGGTTGGTCACTTAATGTACAATATTCATATCCTATATGACAGTAAGTTTTAACATAAAAATGTGTGTTTAAAATACATCAAATCATATGTTAATGAAAAATTCATTTTGGTTGGAATTGCACATAGAAAAGTAAATGAATAACATATCCAAATGCTGTTGATTTTTGAAAAGGAATTGAATAACATATTCTACACATTTCATTATCAGTGTAGTGCAAAAGGTTGAAACTACGTTTATACATGACAAAGACACTATATTGGGTAGTATACATTATTGTTAATACAATTATCAAAGGTATTTTATGAGACTTTTATAGACATCGCCATTGGCAACTAAGCATATTTCAAAGGCCTAGGGTATAGTCATGTACCAATACTTATCATTTGATGTGGTCATTGAAAAAGAAAAAAAAAAAAAGAGAGGATAAAATCCTATCTTAGGGGCATGGTACTTGGAAGGTTAAATGACTTCTTTCATTAAAGTAAATGCAAAAACGGTATTTGAAAGTAATTTACATTGTTATTTTGTTTTTTCACCTTGCAAAGTCCTCGTCCTAGGGCACGACCTCAAACAATTAGGGATTTATTTACACAACATTGGAATAAAATTTTTTTAGATGAACTAGACCTTTGAAAAATGGTTACAGTCATGGTTTTGGTTCACCAATTTCTTCGGTGAAGGTTGTATGAGAATTTGTGAGACATATTTGATTCTTTAGGGTAAGTGCAAGAAGTTGGGTCCCAATTCAGTAGAAGTCTTGTGGGCTTGAAAAATGCCACTACAAACAGGAACCCATTTTGAAAAAAATGGGCACCCTCTTTACACTCAGACGCCCAATCCAAAAATTCAAAAAAGGGTTCCCATTTTGAATTTTATGTTTCAAAATTATGCCTAGAAACACATTTTTATACTGTGATTTATTATATTTAAGAAATAGGTATACGTCTTTAAACGTGTGCCTATTTTTTAATTAAAGTTGAATTTACAAGCCAAACATTGCATTGGATTTTGGTTTAGGACAGGCTTGGTGGGACCAAGCCTTTTGGTTGGACCTCCAAAATAATGGCTAAGGCACCAAAATACTAGATTTCTACATTGCCATAACTTTTTGAGGCCCTTCCTAATAAAAATTTTCACGCAAATGAAAATTTATTAGATTTCTTACTATCTAGATTTTAAAAATATAAATTTCATAGTGATATGATCATTTTTTATTATTTTTTAAATATTTATTAATCAAAAGTGGTACCTAAACTTAAAATAGTGAGGTTTACAAAAAATTTAATAACTTTTTTACACATTTTTTTGAAAATAAATTATATGACATAAACCTACCTAGATTTTGTTTGAAGATAAATAAAATAATTTTAAAAAATATGAAATTTTCATTAGATAATGGTAGCTGTACACTCGAGGTTTTAAAAATATACATTATTGTTAATTAAAAATTAATAAAAGAAATATTTGATAAAAAAAAGAAAACAAATGCGCATCACAAAAATTATTTGGTGTCTTAGGTATCTTTCCCAAAAAGGATTCACAAAAACATATTTATTTAGGTCAAAATACGGTGGTCGTACACATGTGGTATGGACCTGAAACTAACATTTTGAAAAAGTGATTTTTAAACATGCCTACTAAAAAATAATTTCTACCATGTGGGTACTGAAATAAATTGCATATTTGAAAAGTAGACTCTGATAACTATATTTTATAGTAGTCATATTTTTTGAGATTCAATGTCTAAGTGCCTAAAATATTGACATCAATTGACAGAAAAATAGAAAAATAGGGAAAACACTTCCACATTTTCCGAAAAGTGGGAGTGAAATTCTTGCACCCACCCAACAGGTGTTTTTTTTCCTTAAATCTGTTCTTTCATTTGTTAAAACTACAAAAAGAATAATATGATTTATTTTTGTTAGCAATTTTTTTTTCTTAAGTTCTCGATCTTTCTCGCGTTAAATACGATTAGTTTCTTTGTGGAGATTTTGTTAAGTTAAAAATAGAGTTTGTCTAACTTTCTATACTCTATGTATAACATCTACAACTTTTCTTATCTTGTTAATCCTTTTGTTTAGATTTTTTTGTTAACAATTGTTAGGGTAAGAAGTTTGAAATGGTTTACTTTTTCTTAAAACCCTTATTTTGGGTTTGTTCTTTATTTAACTCTTAAGGGTTAAACCAATGCGGTATGTTTGTAAGAATAATAGTTTTGTTTAAAAGGTTTTTTCTTATCCCTTGTTAGAGTGTGAAAATAGGAAGTACAAACCCTAGTTTGGGTTATCTATGTGTATTTGGTACCTAATAGAATTAATATTTCCTTGGTTGAAAATATGTAATTAAAAGGATAAACCAAGGTATCCTTATTTGTATTTGTCCTCTAGTCCAAGTAAGAGGACATGTCGCTATTTTGTATTTCCTTTAATAAGGAAAATAGATATTCCTCCTTAAGAGGAATCTCACATTTGTCACACACACAATATGAATGTGGCATTCATAGGAGAAGGGAGTTACATGCAAACTCCTCCACTCATCTCTACTTAAGAGATGCCTCTCACACACTTGCTCTAATAATCTTCTCCTCTCTCTCATTTCTTCTCTCAATCTCTCCTTTCTCTCATTATTGTATTGAGCTTATTGATCTCATTCTTTAGGCTTTGTGCCATATTCCTATTATTCATAAAGGGGTTTTTATTTTCTTTTCCCCTTACAAAAATCTCTTGGCTCTTTTTTGGGATTCTTGGAGTATTCTGATGTTCTTGGTGATTGATCTTGAAAACTTTATCTCGCATTTGGTTTATGGTAAATTTCTTCTTGCACTTCATTTTCTTGGATTATTTCATGATCTTATTTTCATTCTTTTAATACTTCTAACATGGTATCAAAGCTATTTAATCCTTGTTTAAGTTTTTTGTAGGAAGGTGTCATTCAAAGGAGCAAGCTCTTCTCGTCGATCTAATATTTGTTGCAAGTTTTAGCTCATTCTTTCTTCTCGCAAATCTTACTTTTTTGTAATCCAACCTCTTAGTTCTGGATGGCTTGCCACTAGATCTAAGTTATATTCATCTCATTTCAAGTTTTACTTAAATCTAACATACCCTCTGTCGGGTAAACCGCAAGGGATTTCAAGTTAGCTTATTCTATTTCAGCTTTAAATCTATATTAAAATTCTTTTCTAACAATCTCTTTGTAGGTTTATTTCTTGTTTTATCTCTCTCTATTCTTTTAGCATCACTATTTTTTATATATCTCTACAGACATATCTTCTAATCCTTTTCCTTGCAGCTCCTTTGGATTAGCTAATACATTATCTTTGAGCAGCTTTGACCTTTATATATATAAATATTCTTTTATCTATTTCTACTCAGCATTCTAACATTGTACTCCCCTGGTTATTGTGCAACATTTAGCAAGGTTTCTTCACTTTTAAAATTTTAAAACTTTTAGTAACTCCTTGCACAGCTTTCACCTTCATTTTGCAACCTTTGTTTATTTTTCTTTTAGCGCAGCATTTTATATTGCTTTGCCTTATTTATATGCAACCCTGTCATCTTCATAGTAGACTTCATCCTTTGTTTTAAACCAGAAAACAAAATTGACTTTGCAACCCAATATCTCTTATAACTTTAGCTTGTTTTTAGCGCAGCCTTTCCATTGCATATTGGTTTCTTAGCTCAGCCTTTCCTTTCATTAGCGCAACTTTTCTCCCTATTGTAAGACTTAAACCATTCCATGCATATATTTTTTGCAAGCCTTTGTGCATCTTAAACTTACCTTGCATAGGCTTTTTCCTCATAGCTTTATTTAGCATTAGACTATATCTTGCGCAAGAGTTGTTATGCATTTGTTTCATTAATTATCAGTTTCATTAATTATAAGTTTCTATACGTTTTCAAATACAAACGTTTCAGGAAGCATATCATTCTATTAATGTTTCATCTTACCTTCTTTTTTACTAAAACAATTTTTATCTATCATATTGCTCTCATTAATCTATTAAAACTTTTAAACTTTATAACTTTAAAACTTCTGCGTTAGAAGTTGTTATTTCATTAAAAATTTTAAACTTTATAACTTTAAAACTAGTATATATATTGTGCATCTTTTTACTTATTCCTTAGTTTATGAATTTCAGAAACTTTAAAAACTTTTAATATACCTCTTTCAGTGCAGCTTTCAGCCAACTGATTCTTTTACAATTTCATTCTTTATTATAAGTTTTTTAAATTTAGTCTCTTGTGCAACATCGACTCTGTCTGCATTTGAAGTAAGTTGCAGATTAATGCTAAGTAAAAATATTTTTTATCATTGGATATTGGTTTTTAATTGGCATTTGGTTCAAAATTCTGGAATAATTGTTCTTTGTTTCAATTTTATTAGTTCAATCTCTCAGTGCATGTAACTGTTGATTTGTTCATTGCAGCTTATTCTTTGTTACAGATTAACATTTGGTTTCCTCTTCCAGGCCAATTATTATTATTCCATCTTTGACTCTTTTTTGCTAAGTTTAGTTAAATCTGCAACTAATATTCTATGATATCTTTTTCATTTTGTTTTTAATCTAATTTTAAGTTAAAGTTTGAATATTCCTTTGACTCATTTTAAATCTCACTCTTATATAAATTTGTTTAAATCTTAATTTACATAAAATAAGTTTAATTTCTCAATTTTTTTCATCTCTAATTACTTTAGTTTAGTAATTTTGTTGATCAACATTAACAATTAATTTATATTAATTCATTTCTTATAATTTTATTTTAAGCATTTGATTTAAATAAACATTTTTATACATCAATTTGATTATTCAAATTGTTGTTATTCATTGCTTATTAATCATTTAAATTTAATCTCTTCTATCTTAGTATTCTCAAATTTTGTTTAATTATCAAAAAATTTAAACGTTCATACTTTTTCCTGCTCCATTTTAACTCAAATCGTTTCATTTATAACCTTTTTATATCATTTATAACCTATATCTATTGTTGGTTCTGTAATTCATTGCAATCAAAATTTATTTCACCATTTTCATTAAAAATTTAAATTTCTTTTAATATCTTTATTTACCTATTCTATTGGAAGTTATCATTAAGTTAAACTTATTTTTCTTAATCTTGCTCATTATATATTCTTTGTTATTCATTTGTTTTCACAAGCAGAAAAAGATGCATGGAAAACCAAAAATGAAGAAGCCCTTGGTTTGATTGGTCTCTCCATCATCCCTGATCTTTATGTCCTAATTGGACATTGCACCAAAGCTCATAAAGCATGGGCCATTTTGCAACAGATGAATGACAGCTCATCAGAATCTCATAAGATTCAACTCCAAGACAACTTGGAGGATTTAAGGTATAATGATTTTAAAAATATGGATGAATTTTTACTCAAGTTTGATGCAATTAAAACTTAACTAATTGGTGTTAATGTTAGTTTAAGTGATATTATATTAATTACAATTATTCTTAAGAAATGCCTTCCTAAAGAGTTTCAACAATTTATTACTAACATTCACTCACAGCTTGCTATTCCTACTTTAGCTCCTCATTTAACATATTTTTATCTTTCAAAATTTGTTACATCAAGAGGAGGCTAAATTATTGCAATTTGGTACTATTAAGTCTTTTTAAAATGCTTTTGTTTCTAAAACTCTAAATCATAGTAATAAATCTCATACTTCTAATAGTAATCATCATAATAATAATCTTCATAATAACAATTATTCCAATAACAACAATAACTATCGTAACAATAATAATCATAATAATGGTTATTCAAATAAGCATAATCATAATAATAATTATTCAAACAACGGGTCTAATTCTAGACCATCATATAATAATAATAATAATAATAATAATCAACATAACAAAAAGCCACATTGTACTTATTGTGGTAAAGATGATCACCTAACTAATGTTTGTTTTAAAAAGTAGAATGATAGGAAGCCCATTAATAAAAATAATCAAAATAACTTTAAATCTCAAGGTAATCGATCTTGTCGTGCTTTTACTGTTTGTTATAAAGCTTCTCATGCCTTAGATTGGATTATTGATAGTGGTGCTTCTCATCATGTTACATCTCATAGAGAAGTTTTTGATTCTTTTCAACCTGATACTACTAATGATCCTATTCAATTAGCTAATGATCATAGTTGCAAAGTTGATGGTTTTGGTGATGTTAATGTTCTAAATGGAAAGTTACACAATGTTCTTTATGTTCGTGAATTGAAATCTAATCTACTTTCAGTTTCTCAAGTATGCCAAGATTACAAAGTTGAATTTCATAAGGATATGTGCTATATTATTGATCCTAACACTGATCATGTTGTTGCTAATTCTAAGATTGATCATGATAACTTGTTTAAGTTTTATGAGTTTGCCTCTACAAGGTACTCTTTGAAATTTAATATTGACTTTAATATATGGCATGAAAGGCTTGGTCATTTGAATTCTGATTACATTACTTTGATGCAAAAATCTAACATGGTTGAAGGTTTACCCCACATTGTTCCATCTAAACTTACATGCATAGGGTGCATAAGTGGGAAAATGAAAAGGGAGACCTTTCCTCATGGTACTTCATGGAGGGCATCTCATAAGTTACATCTTATTCATAGTGACCTTTTGGGTCCAATGGCGAACATATCCATACAGGGTTCAAAGTATGCTCTAACCTTTGTGGATGATTTCACTAGAAGAATTTGGATTTATTTTTTGCATACTAAAGATCAAGTACTTGACACATTTTCTGAATTTCATATGTTTGTAGAAAGGCAATCTAGTTCTAAACTTACAATACTTAGAACAGATAATGGTACTGAATATGTTAATAATACTTTTTGTTCTTACTTCAGATCTTTTGGTATAAAACATCAGCTTACTGTTCCTTATACACCACAACAAAATGGTGCAGAGGAAAGGAAGCATAGAACTATTTTGGAAATGGATAGATGTATGTTACATGCTAAATATATGCATTACAAGTTTTGGGCTTAAGCTATGGCTTGTGCCACTTATCTTCTCTATAGAACTACTACTAAAAATTTGCAAAATATAACTCCTAAAGAAGCATGGTCTGGTAGGAAACCAAATTTACAACACTTGAAATTTTTTGGATCTAATGCTTATGTTCTCACACCTAAAAAAAAGGCATAAACTTGATTCTAAATCTTCTTTCTTTACTTTTGCTAGGTATGATAAATCTACTAAAGGTTATAGAGTTTATGATCCTACCACTAACAAAGTACATATTGTAAGAGATGTTGCTATTGCAGAAAATGAAGTGCATGATTGTTCCAAGGTCAAATATGATGAATTTAAAGGGGTTATTATTGATCTCTTGGAGGACCAACCTCCTATTCTAAACCCTACTCCCAAAGCACTTATTTCTATACCTATTAGTATTAAAAAATGTGACGATGATGATGATGATGATGGTAAGAATATCTCTACTCCTCTTAATGATAAGTTTGCTCATGATAGTGATAATGTTGTTCATGATGATAATGATGAATTTATTCCTCATAGTGATGATGAAAATGATGAATTTAATCCTCATAGTGATATTTCCATTACTTCTAAGAGAAATCCTAAATGGTTTCAAGATTTACTTAATGAAGGTGATGATTATATTTCTTGAATTGGTGGTCTTAGAGCTAGGAGACTTAATTATTGTAACTATACTTTAATGTCTTCTCTTATGCATTCTAAAGATCCTCAAACTTTTTCTCAAGATAAAAAATCAACCTCATTGGCAAAGTGCTATGCAAGATGAATATGATAGTTTAATTTCTAATAATACTTGGGATTTAGTTACTTTACCTCATGGAAAAAATCTTATTTTATGTAAATGGTTATATAAAACTAAGTTGAGTGCTAATAATGAAAATAGTAAGTTTAAAGCTATAGTAGTTGCAAGAGGTTTCTCTCAAGTTGAAGCAATAGATTATAATGAAACCTTTTCTCTTGTTTCCAAAATGCCTACTATTAAAGTTGTTCTTGCTTTAGCTGCAAAAATGAATTGGCCTATTCACCAAATGGATGTTAAAGGTGCTTTTTTAAATGGTGATTTGCATGAATAAATCTATATGTCTCAACCTCTTGGTTTTATTAAAGAAGGTAATGAACATCTTGTATGTAAACTAAATAAAACTATCTATGGTTTAAAACAATCTCCTAGAGAATGGTATTCTAAAATTAATGCTTTCTTTATTTCTCACAGTTTTTCTAAAAGTAAAAATGATCCTAACTTTTATATAAAGCATAGTGAAAATGACATTATTATTATCATTCTTTATGTTGATGATTTGATTCTTACTTCAAGTTCTAACCATTTAATTTCTTATATTAAGTCTAAACTTAACCAAAAATTTCAAATGAATGATTTAGGACTTCTTCATTACTTCTTAGGAATGCAAATTTGGAAAACCCCTAAGGTTATTTTTCTTTCTCTAAGTAAATATGCTAAAGATCTTCTTGATAAATTTCATATGAATGATACTAATCATGTTTCAATTCCATGTGAATTAGGAACTAAGTTATTGATAGATGTGGAAACTCCATTTATCGATGCTACTCCTTATAGACAACTTGTTGGAAGTTTAAATTATCTAACTCTCACTAGACGTGATATATCTTTTAGTGTTGGTTTAGTTTCAAGATTTATGTACAAACCTCAAAAACTGACTTCAAAATTGCTAAAAGAATATTAAGGTATATTAAAGGTACTCTTGATGTAGGTTCATTTTATGATGCAAATTCAGATTTTATATTAAAAGGATTTACTGATTCAAATTTAGGTGGAGACCCCAATGATGGGAAATCTACTTTTGGGTATTGTTTCTTTCTTGGTTCAGGTGCTATATCTTGGAAAAGTAAAAAAGATCAATCTGTTTCACTATGTTCTACTGAAGCTGAATACAAAATTTGTACTAATGCCTCCAAAGAATCCTCATGGCTTAGAAGAATTCTTGAAGATTTGGATCTACCTCAACAAGAACCTACACCTTTATATTGTGACAATCAAAGTGCAATATCCTTGGCAAAGAATCCGGTCTACCATGAAAAGTCAAAGTACATCTCTCTCCACCACCACTTCATTAGAGAGAAAATTAAAGAAAAGAAAGTATCCCTCATCTATTGCAAGGGTGAATATCAAGTTGTAAATATTTTGACAAAGCCTCTATCTATAGAGAAATTTGAATTTCATTCTAACAATTTGGGTTTGATACCCCTTGATGTAAATCCCCCAAGCAAAGATTAAAGGGGGGTGTTAGAATTAATCTTTCCTTAGTTGAAAATATGTAATTAAAAGGATAAACCAAGGTATCCTTATTTGTATTTGTCCTCTAGTCCAAGTAGGAGGACATGTCAGTATTTTGTATTTCCTTTAATAAGAAAAATAGATATTCCTCCTTAAGAGGAATCTCACATTTGTCACACACACAATATGAATGTGGCATTCATAGGAGAAGGGAGTTACATGCAAACTCCTCCACTCATCTCTACTTAAGAGATGCCTCTCACACACTTGATCTAATAATCTTCTCCCCTCTCTCATTTCTTCTCTCAATCTCTCCTTTCTCTAATTATTGTATTGAGCTTATTACTCTCATTATTTAGGCTTTGTTCCATATTCTTATTATTCACAAAGGGGTTTTTCTTTTCTTTTCCCATTACAAAAATCTCTTGGCTCTTATTTGGGATTCTTGGAGTATTTTCCTGTTCTTGTTGATTGATCTTGAAAAATTTATCTTACATTTGGTTTATGGTAAATTCCTTCTTGCACTTCATTTTCTTGGATTATTTCATGATCTTATTTTCAATATTTTAATACTTCTAACAATACCTGCATTTGAACTAGTTCTACTTATCCCTATTTTAAAGTGGTTAGCGTATTTTTGTTTGTCATTAAAGATCTAACCCTTGTCATAATAATTTTGTATTAAGGGCTATAGCTATATGAACAAGATTTATACTTTTCAACCCTAGTTTGGGTTTGTAGTTTTGATTACATCCTTATATAACATTTTAATAAAAGAATAACATGTATGACTCAGTTATGATGACAATTATTATCTAGTTCATAAACATAGATCAACAAAATAACATTATTCTGAAAGCATTATATGTGGAGATATGACAAAGAGTGTATCGTGGAAATGAATGAAAACATCATGTTACTTTGTGAGAAAGTGATATTGACTTGTATTAACCATCATACAATTTTGTAAAATTGAGCATCTTATTTTATTTTATTATATCATTGGGAACATCATAAAAATATGCACAATGACAAAATATGTATGAAAGGTTAATATAATACATTTGATTCAGAATCTCAAACTAAGTGAGATCTGAATATGTTGGACATTAAAATAAAGGTGTTACACTATACATTGAAAATTTGTTAAATTTTGATGTATAAGCCAGGGAGGAACATAAATTACTAGCGAGGAATTCATTAGTCATTGAGGTAAATTTTATCGCCGAGGAATTTGAAATTGTCAACGAGACATTGTAAAGCAAAATATTTCAACTAAGCCTATAAGACAATATTTTCGAGTAATTTAATTCTTGAGGAGGGTTTCCACTCAGGATATTTCATTGTGTCATTTTTTATGTGATTATCTTGTTTATCAACTTTTTATTCATTTCAATTAAACATTATTTCATTTATGATTAAACAAACAAAATAGAAGTTTATTTTAAAATTGATGAATTTCATAAGACATTGATTCACTCCCCACTCTCATTGTCTTCTTCACTCCACTAGGGTAAACTAACTTAAGAGAGAACTTAGAAAGTAGTTATTTGGAGAGGTCTAAATCCACTAAATTTCTTGCAAAAGAGGTGGGGAAGAAAATGTTGGTATGATGGTCAACCTTGATAAAATGTCCTAATTTGTTACCAAAAGATTCATACATAGAATTGCACTAGAAGTTGAGGGAGATGGGGGATCCTAACAAAGGTGGGGGGATCTTAATAGTATCTACTAGTGGGGTGAAGGAGAGTTTCAAAGGAAAAATGGATAGGGCATGATAATTCCATTTCTAGACACATAGAGACAGAACAACATCCCTATCTTTTTTAGAATTAAATCAAATCACAAGGAAACCATAACCACATGGATAAATGTAAACATTGCCTAAAAAAAGTGGATTCTAATACTCATAGATATAGGAGGGTACTGGTGGAAGAGAAGGCCACAGGTAATTAAATCTTCCAACAATTTCAAACTTCTAAAACTAATCAATTTATCCTAGGCATTTTATAGGATTACAAAACCAAATCGACAAAATTAGAAAAATGAGATTTTTGGTAGGGATTTTTAAATGATTTTTTAGTGGGAATGGTGGGTAGGAAATTTTTACAAAGGAGATAACACCAAGTTTGAGATGTTCACAAAATTATTTCCAATTTGGGAGTCACTAGAATGAGAAGCACCAAGAGAGTGGTTGCCTCCATTTTGTAATGGTGAGATATGTGAATTTAAAATTAGGGAGTGAAACAATGGTAAATACGTCATGCAAACAATATTGTAACTCAATGGTGATCATTTCTATAATTCTACTTAAATATTATTAAAAAAAAATTTTCCCTATCAAAGACTTATATTTGTCATCTAATAAAATACATTAAGAAATATTATGTATGAAATAGTTCAGAAAATAGTCAAGATCCTATAAGATATATGCATATTAGTACTCTAATTTATACATGAAACCTAAGGAAAACATTGAAACACCATTCTTGAGGTGAATTTATCAAACAATCAATCTTTTGATATTTCTATTTAGATAAGTGGAGGAAGGGTCCACAACCCTTACAAAATAACAAAAAAAAAGACTATCATAACCAGAGTCTTGGAGGGAAAGCTAGTGAAAAATAAAACACAAACTAGTTAGATAAAATTAAAATTAAAATAAAATATTTTATTATATCCCAAAGGTCCAACATTAAGAAATTTTAGTAACCAAAAAGACAAAGTAACACAATAAGAATAAAATACTATAGTAAATCAAGTCCCAATTATTACCCGTTTTCTATAAACTTTTTCCTCCCATGTTGCAAAATTTGTAGTCTTTTTTTCTTCTTTCTTGTCTAGTATCTTGTTCTTATGTGCATTCTTTCTTTTCCTTCTCTAAAATTGTGTCCCAACAATGATCATCACAATCATAGTCTTCTACATGAGTTTGATTTTGATTTTCACTTATTGTTTCATGACCTCTCTAAGGCGTGGATTTTTTATTTTTTAAATCATAATCCATATGCTCCTAAGGGTTTTCTATATTTTCAACCTTATGTATCATGTCTTCAAGTTCAACTAATAGAACCTACCAATTTTGATCCTTAGTTACGACACCTTTATCTTCTTTTTCTTCTTCCTCCTCATCACCATAATAGTAAATAAAATTAAGCCCTTAATAGGATTCACTTAAGTGATTACATTATGGTGGGTTATGTCTGTGTATGAGAGAGAGAGAGAGAGAGTCTTTAGGATTTATTCTTTCTTTTATTACTAACTTCCTCATTATAAGTGGAATCCTTAAAATGTTCCTCCTTTTTTTTCTTCAAGGGATTTTATTCCAAGTCCTGCAACAATTATTTTGCAAGAACATAAGATTTTCAAGTCTAAAAAATCTCTTTTTCCATGATGAGGTCATGATATCTTCCTTTACACACCCACCATCTAAAATATCAATGGATAGAGAAGGGGGAGTGAAGTTCTCGTGTTATTTTTAGCATGGTTAATAATAATTTTTCCCTCATCCACATTATTTTTTTTCTTGGTACTTGGGAGGTTTACATTTCTTTTTTCCCATGTTATGGTGGTCTAGAAGAGGAATTTTAGGGATTAATTAAACAATTAGAGGAGGGGTTTCATAGTCTAGGATCAAAAAAAAAATTTAGAAGTGCATAAGAGAGATCATTCCAACGAAATGACTCTTGATGAAGAGGATATATCCACAACTATATTAATATTAATACCCAAGAAAAAAATATTAATATAATTATCATCTCTACCTCTAACATGAATGTTAATATTTTCTCATAATATTAATTTTTTAAAGTATGATATTATATCAATGTTAATATTTTTTCATAATATTATTTTTTTTAAGTATGATATCAATGAGGGGGGGGGGGGGGGGGGGGGGGANGGGGGGGGTGAATCAGTGATAAGAAAACTATGTATCAATTTTTAAAACTAAATATAAATAAAAACTCAAAGGAGTTAAATAAAATAATGAGATAGAAAAATGATAAGAACATAAAGTAATATCACAAGATATGTCAAGATTGGATAACTCTTTGGGTAAAAGAGCTGTTGAAATGCCTCACTAGCTTAATCTAAAATAATTTTTGCACTACCTCAGTAACTATACAATTTTATGACTAACAAATGCTATCTCAATGGTATTTTTTATGCCTCATTAGGCTTACAAATATTTCTTAAATTTATTACATATAGAGATCATAAAATTTGATTGTAATGTAGTTCCTACAATTCTATCCTATACATCATTAAATACAATACACTTGTTTTTATTTAACAATGGATAATACAATTATAGTCCCTATTTCAATCAGGGATTTCTTATAAAATGATTGTGCACAATATATAAATATAATAAATCAAAACTCAATATACTATCTTTGTCTGCATATCCAAAATGATCTACCTCTACTCAAATATATAGTTCATCATTAATGAACTGATTAATATTGCTATCAAATTAAATTGAAATCAACTAAGAGTAACATTTTATCTTATCATACATTGAAATGTTTTCATGTTATGTACTTCAATGTATATGTTTCTGATTCATAAATATTCCTTCTTATTCATAACCAAAGTCCAATTTCACGTGGAATATATAAAAACTCATGATAAATATAATTAACTGATATACTATGAAATTGAAATACTAAAAATGTAAATATTATTTCCATACTCAAGTTTACCATAACCAACCAATATCCCATTCTTTGTTTCAAGTATGCTTCACATACCCATTACTAACTCAGGCTCACAAATAGAACATATAACATGCATGAAGACAAAACTTTGGTTCGACCACATCATAATGTGCAACATTAAATAATACAACATAGTTTTCTTTACACATTTCAAAACATAAGACTTAGATATATGAATGATACCCATTTATCAAATGAATGAATGCTAAGAATAAATTGGCAACATAGATTAATTCCATAAGATGAACCAAAAACATAATTATGCATGCATGTTTTTGTGTATGAAAGTTTCAAAACCCACATTGTATATGTGGATGTAACTCAATCCCTCGAATGAATGTAACAAAAACCCTGATTGGGGTTTATCATATAAGAAAATGGTCAAATGTAATGTGTGTAATGATTGTCATACTGTTGGTATTACATGCATTACAATGAATCATTTGGACTTAAGATGAATTCATACAAACTACAGTACCATGTATGCACATCTTTAAACATAATTCAAAACCTTTTTAAAACATACTCAAAACAAGGGTTTAAAATATTTACTAAGAACTGTAATAACCCATTAATAAATCCATTAACATAAATTTAAGCCATGATAACTTAATCACAAATAGAAAAAAAATCATTAACATAAATGGAGACATTAAACAAAATATTAAACAAAGGGTAGAAAGAGAACACATGTGTAGCCATCGTGGGCAAACATATTTTCAAAATATTTCATATGTCATTTCACAATAGAATTGAAAAAAACAAAAAAAAAAATGTCTTTTATTCTCTGCATCTCAAAATACACTATGTATCGTGTGCCCTGGAAAGGGTGATTATGCCATAGCTCGAGAGAGCTAGTATTTGGCATTACATTACCACATTTTTATCTATAAGTGCTTAAATGACACAACAAACCTTAAGTTTTGTCCTTAACCAATACAACTAATTCCATAAATGTCGATAAGAGTGGCATTTTTGTCACGTGCTTTTGATAAAATTTAAGGCTACATAATGGAGGATAGCTAGGGGCCAACCAAAATGCATTCCTAGATACATTAACCTTTCATTTTCATGGTCATCAATCTTGATACTTTAAAAGATGTGAAATAGCATTACCTTATATACTCTTGTGTTGATCAACTAATGAATATATGATGGAGATGATGAAGACTGAGTGATACTGACTATCATGATTGTAGAAATGGTTAGATGAGTTGTTGTTTTGTCATTGATGTGAAGAAATTGATTAATTAATTTTTATTATGTTACCATATCTTGAGAGGAGAAGTTAAATGGGTGAAAAATACAGATCACACAATGATGAAGTACCGATGATATATTTGTTTTCTACTTTATATTTGATGTTATCAAGTCGGTACAATTAATTGATCAAGTCAGAGACTGAAAAGAATTGAAGTTATGACTAAAAGAGTTACTTTTCTGAGGTAGACTGAGTCAGTCGGTGAATGTTATGTGAGTCGGTCACAAGTTACCAAAGGTCGAGTGAAAGTAAAGCATTAAGCACCCAAGATGAGTTAGACACCGAGTAGTGAATGAAGTAAGTTACCGAGTTGCAAAGCAAGTTTTACCGAGTACAGGATATTGATAATAATGATGATAAGATCAAATTTAATGGAAAGCGGTGATGAGTTGGATGAGGAAATGAATTAAAGGATGTTTTTTATAAGATCTATGAATGAGAAAATTTAATGAGAAGATCTAAGGTGAAGATCAAGTGGTTAAATTATAAAACAAATTTAAGAGTTCCAAGAAAAGTACAAGTTTCGAGGTAAAAGTGAAATGGTTTACTAATTTGTAATTTATGTAGAAGATGACAGAACAACTAAGCGCAATTGAAGGAAAATAAAATTAAGGAGATTAAGAGGAAAAAATATGTCTATATAAAGAAAGAGAAATATGAATAGATTAATGTTGTTGGCAAATTGAATAGTGAGGAAGAAGCTGAAGAACAACATTTATAGAGAAGAACATAGATAGAGATATTGAAGAATCTACAGTCTAAGAAAGAGATAAATGAATTATGTGATGCAGGTATTTAATTGAGCATTAAGGATATGACACAAGCAAAGTTAGTTTCTATATTTATAGATCAAAGTTTTTCGTTTCTTATTAATATTTGTAACAGAGAAATCTCTTAACTGAGTGGATTTTAGACATCCTATTTATAAAACCTAGAGCTAGGTGACATTCCAAAAGCGTTTTTAAAAAGACCTTTAACAAGGCTACTCCTAACAATGTGAATATCTTCTAAGATCTGAGGTAAATCCCCTAATAGGGTCACATTTAGCACATGTGTTTGAAATCTTTAACCTGATAAGTTCTTAACTGAGCGTACTTTAAAAGGGTGTATTTTTATTTTGCGTTACAATTCCCACAAAGGTTTTTCCCAAATTGAGTTTCCTCACTAAATTTGGTGTCAACCAAGTTATATTTGTCCAGTTATATGAGTTAATATGATGTTGCTAAGTTAGAATGATTGATTTACATATATGAGATTAATTGCTACTTATGTTGAGTGATTTATTTGGTGAATTGGTTATTTACAGTATTCAGTATTACCAAGTAAATAAGTGATCAGAGTTTCAAGTGTTTAAGTTTTTATTTGTTCGATTCACCCCGCACCCCTCTTAGTTGGACCAACACATTGTTATTGTCACATCTTGAACTTATGAAATATGTTATTCATATTGTGCAATCCTTAAATATAATGCAATGTCAAAACTGTCTGATTGTTCCATTCTTGCTTTCGATACATTAATAGAATGTGAATGCTCACAGTTTCTTGTATCCACTGAATAAAATTTGAATGATGTATTCTGTATTATACTCAAATGCATATTATGTTTCCAATACCATGAATGTAAGCAAACCATTATGATCAAAACTGAACAATATAATTTTTCATAATGCAACAAACTAAATATGTAAAATTTTACTGATTAAAATATATACCACATGATGCCATGTAAATTGAATATGTCATATGTAAAGACCTTATTAATGCCTCAAAACTAATCTAACAATGACATGGATGAAATCAACATGAAAAATCTAATCAAACTACATGATGACGATGATGAATATAAACCTGTTATGAATACAATCAAAAACTGATATGATGGTCATGATGAAAATTGTTTATTGCATGCGTAATGGATCTATACTTATTGTCATGATGTAACATAAGTTATCGTAATACAATCGTGTGTACTATGAAGACAACCCTGTTAGTGTGTTTGGCAACAATGACAACTAAAAAGAGGTGAGAACAACATAAATACTCAATATGAACTCACAAAACATTCCTATAGATACCTTACCAAAATGAGGAATATAATTATTTTTTATCCTATATTATGTTCTTGCATTCCTTATCATGCACATAAAGTTACATTAAACTCTCCCATACTACGTAGATTGTCCCTCTATGGTCACTTTTTCCTTCAATGCCTTATCTATACTTGAGACATATTTATAGATTAATGTTTATATCTAACATAAATATTTTTATGTATTTTCTACCGCCTTACAGGTTTCACCTCTAAGTCAATATCTTATCACATGCATGCACAGTAAGGTTTCATCAATTTCAAAAATGTTTTCCAATATATCACTTCAATATTAAGCCAATATGAAATAATTTTATTAAATTAATTAGAAGATATAAAAGCATGTGCCTAAAGTAATTTGAGTGTTTAAGTGTTTTTCTAAATAATATACATATCACTTGGCAAAAGTTAATTCGTGGAATTTTCATGCACTACGTTGTCTCTCTATGATGATAAAGTTACCATATTTCATGTAACATAGCTTCATTATATTAGTGCCTTGTAATCCTACAAATAAAAATTTATTATATATTTAATAGAATTAAGAACAAAAAAAATGTTCAAGGTCATTCAAGTTTAAACTATAATCCTATCAAAGTTTTCTAAAACTAGTTATTAGACACATTTTCGTAATGTCATGAAATTACTCAAAAAAAAATTAATAAATATGTCTAAATAAATTTCACTATAATTTATCTTACTATATGTAGTATGATAGAAAATATTATGTTATTGTTATTTACTATCGAAGATAATGTGGAAAAGTTTTGGGTATTTAAATGCATAAGTACTTTGAAATCATAGTTTTTTTGTGGGATAAAATATTTATCATCTATTATAGGTTTTCTATAATGAAGATGTCATGTGTATGATAGAAATTAAACTAAAATTGACTAAAATATATTCATGGTTATTTCCCTTTGTTGATAGGATATAAATAAAAAAGGATTAACATTATCAAGATGAGAGAGTGTGGGATTTGAATAGTAAAACATTGAAGCTAAATATATATACAATCAGATCTAGAAAAAAACATTTGCATTAATAAAAACTAGATTTAAAAGTTTAATAAAAAAGAAACACATGTTACCTAAAAAATAGGGAGGTATTTTAAATGAAAATATATTATTAAAAATATATATTTAAAGATAGAAATAAAATCAGGGTTGTTTATATGTACCCATAAAATGCATGTTATATCATTGATTCACTAAATATATCACTTCAGCCTATAATTATTTTATCTTCCTTGTTAATAAGTGCACTTGAAAGAGTCATTAATCTACATGATATATGTATTTATATGTTTATCCTACATTTACTTTTCATGTACTATTACTTCTTTCCTTTAATTCTTTGCATTAAATAGATGCAAGTAGCTGAAGGTTACCAATCTTTTCAAAAATACCCCTTTCTTGAGCTTATATATAATTATGTGCCTAGATGTAGAGAATCATTAATATACCCATATAAATAATAATCAAGATGAAAAAATACCTAATGTGACATGTCACCCTATAATAATTACACAAGGTAGCACATTGCTAGAACACTTATTATACAAGAAAATTTCCTAACCCTACCACATTTTGATTATCCTAGATAGTTAAAGAATTATTGTGATATGTACATTTTTACATGTGATATATAAGTAAGTCATGTTGCACATTTTATTCAGGTTTTTAGTTTTTAGTGCATTTATGTTGTAAATGTCAAGGAAAGAGAAACTCATGAAAATTTATAGTTGGGTCCATTAATTTGCATGAGACCTAATAGCCTTTTTATGCATGAGTATTTATTAGCCGATAGGATTGCATTGGGGAGAAACCTCCAACCGGGAAGTTGTCTCACGCTGAATTTCAGGTTGCCAAAATTTTTTGAGGATCAGGAAAGTAAAGCCAAAAATGTTTAATTTTTCACGTACATCAAAAGCAATATAATGTTGTTATTAAGAATAATACAAGGGGCGTTTCCTTGTCAATCCATTTTCAAACTATTTTTACTCTTCTCCGCTTTTTAAAGGGATTTCCTCTACTATGGATTTATCTTTTGTAGGATTATCTTTTGTAGCAGCCACTATTTATCGATTCCCGTGCCTTTGATTTGACCGATTGATTTTAAATTTTTCAGCATAAAGTTTTGGTAAGATTCCCAATAATCCTTTCCAAAGATTGTTTTGGAAATATTTTTGTTTATTGCTAATTATTATCCTGAGATGAATTCATGACAATGTAAATAGTCCCCATTCATAGTAACTAATTGTGATAATTTGCATTTAAAAATGAATTAATAAGTGTAAGGAAATAAGATATAACATTTGAAATGAATTTTCTGTGGTTTGGGACAGAGCCTTTCCTCTGTTTGAGGCTTTATTTTTTGAGTTCGAGGTTCTGCTCCAGGTTTCTGCTGCGCTGGGTCTAAAGCTTCAGCTTGCGCTAAACCTGTTTTCATTGCTGGTTTGGGTGCCCTGGTTTATCCAGCTTTTGTGTGCTGCAGTGATGTGAATACCTGCACATTGAATTTGATTTAGTGTTCCCTTACATCTCAACAATTTGTTCTAAGGATTTTGGATTTACATTGCTCCATGTCAAATTTTTGCCAGTTGGTTTCTTGGCTCCAGGTGGTCCAGGTTCTTTTGCTAACGGCGCCCCTTAATTTGGGGTTGGGTCTCTTGCTTGTTCTGCTCACCCGGATTCCTTGTGTTGCAATGCCACTCATGCTGTTACTAGTAAGATTTACCCTGTTTTGCACCATCTCTCTTCTTCGCTTCCGCCCGTCCATGGATGTTGTAGTGAAATCGATATTGGATGTTGGTTCTGTAAACCTCTTGGAAGCTTACAGGTCATGGTAGTTTCGTTGTAGATGTACATAATCTACTCCTAAGCATTGTACTGGACAAGGATACCGGGTTTTCTTCTCTGGTTCTTTCCCGGTTGAGTCCTCGAACCAGAATATTTATTATCTATATATAGTGGCTTGCCCACGTTGCTTTTAAAGAGAAAAAAAAAAAAACATTTGAAATGAATAAAATATAAAATATCAATTACAAATTTTGATCTTAAATGAAAAATTTAATGTAAATAAAATATAGTAAAATTTAAAATTGTATAAATTTTACTATAATATTAAATATATAA
>MU227299.1:3102712-3124202 GCA_018584345.1 Thuja plicata
TTATTTTAATATGTTTTTATATAGTAAACATAATTAAATTGTTAGTTATTTAAAATTAAATTTTTAAATTGATTACTATAATCAATTTATATTTTTTAATGATAAAAATATTTTTTATAAATAAATTATAAATTTAACAAATGTATAAAATAAACCAAAGAATACCACTTCACATATTAAACATTTTCTTAAATTAGTTGTTCACTAGTATTATAGATTTCTTTGCAAGAATTAGGTTTTCGTAGTTCACTAAAATGAATTTGCAATGATTTTGGATAAATTTAGTAATTTCAAATTTTAATTAGAGAGACACTCTGTGATCTTTGTTAAAGACAATGTAGGATAATGAGTCGGACAAAAAAAATGTATGGTATCCTATTTTTATTTGTACTCCACATTTCTCATATTATAATATTCTAGAGAAATTAAATCTCTATATAAATGGGATTATGACATTTTCCTCCGCTTCATGATTCATGAAGAATCAACTCAAATATTAGAGAATGGTGTTTCTCTACAAATTAACAAATTAACCAGTAGTAACTATGATTCCATATATTTTAACATGGTTTTTCTCTACCTCAAACACATGACTCTTTTCATATATTCTTCATCCCCTTCTCACAATTGCATCAACTACTCCATTGACATATCTAAGGATATGTATTGCATCCATATGTATAAGACACAAAATAAAGTAAAATATGTAAAAAAAATAAATTATTTCTAGTCCATTGGGAAACAATTACTTGCCGTGGAAAATAAAATAAATATATTATATATTTATTAGTTAATTATCATATAGTAGCTATAATATTTAATAATATAAATTACTATTATAGAATTATATATTTATATAATAATAGTATACTCTTTTTTTCATATCGGCTTTACCCTTGCATCTATTTGGATGCAAGCACTAGTTTTACATTCATCTATATGTGTTCACATATAGTTTTTTTACATGGTCATTTTTGGATTCATCTTCGCCTCAAATAAGTGGTAACGATAAAAATTGCATAGTCATGTTGGTTCCTATTTAATTTTGGGTGCATTTAAGAAAATTAATCAAGATATTCAAATATTTAAACTATTTTTCATGGATGAGATACCCTTTTACTAATTGTTTATTAATTTTTAAAAGTGGACCTCGTTTCAATTGAATAAGTGGTCATATAATATGAAGGATGTCTTAGCAGGTACTCATGTTTAACCCATGGTCATATGAGTTATACTAATATTTTAGTTACCTAAACATATAATTAGCTTATGAGTTTGTTCAAAAGTTTAAAGGCTTGTCCCATAATTTTCATTGAAAAATAGTTTTTAAACTATTATACCATAAATGTCATTTTTTAAATATTTTTTCTTGAATATTTGTTAAGCTCTATATAAATATGGACATTTAGAAATAATTTTTGCTACCTCGTGATCTAGCTTTGTCGAAGTCTTTGAATTTTTTTTGTTTTTTAATGCATACATGTATTTGAATGTGATATTAATTAACATATTTTTCTAAGAATTTGTTTGATGAATTTATTTGAAATCTATGAATTAATTTAATAGTAACTTATTAAATATTTTATCTTTATCTATACATTTTTTAAAAATTAATAATTATTTTGAATTATTTTTCCATAGTATTGAATAAGCTTTGTTTAAATGTTTATCATTTAAACATTATATCTTCAAGCTTAAAATTTTGGTGTTAGAAATTTATATGTATTATATATTGGAGATTAGTAGAGTTTTTTTCTAAATATGAATATTGTTTAAATATATTAATTTTTAAATTACATTACATTGTGTTGTATATTTTATATTTTAATGTTGGACTTCTAATTTGTTATTGTAATCATGAAATTAGAATATCTTTGTCATTTTCTATTTGAATTTGTGCCCACCTTGATGGGAAATTATCAGTGCAAATAATATAGCAAGAAGTGGCATACTCTTGTCATAAGTTTAGCTCATAGCCTAATTCCTACTCCCATCCATTTGGCCCCCATTTGTACAATTCTCCATATAATTGTGCCTTTATTTACACTTCTATATAATCACTTTCCATCCCAAAATTATTTCACCACTCACTCCATTTCCTCCATCTTACTCTAATTTATTTTATGTTACTGTACTTAATCTTTTATCCACTACTATTTAAAGTGTCCACTCATTTTAAAAATATATATATACGATTTAACAAAATATAATTTGAACTATTTTTTTTAATTTTTCTAAATGTTGTTTTTGTTTTGAAAAAAATAGCAAAGCCATTATACTTTTCATTATTATTATAACTGCTTCAAAAAGGCTCAAGTGGGAAAGAAGTAGGAAGAAAACCCCCTTTCTCAGCCAAACAAGTATGTATTACATTCAAAAGACTATCAACCTTGAGAGCTGGAGTAGATGAGAACTAGGATGACACAAAAATAAACATAAGCCAAGACCGAATTCCCACAAGAAAAACCAACAACAGAGTAAGCCTAAGCCCCAAGAAATACATACATTTGCCCAATTGTATTAGAAATCATATATAACCGAATATATTCTACCACTCACAAAAATTATAGTGTTGGAAGAAAACATCCAAAATGTTTGATGACCCTTCACATATCACCCTCTCAGTTTTACTTTCCCACCATAGTGGCACAGGTACCTGCATCTGGATGATTGGTCCCCCAGAGAGCAATCTAACTCAGAGGAAACTGTGTCCCTTGGAAAAGAAGAAGCAACAACCCCGATAGCCCCTGCAGATCCTAGCAGAGCATAAATGTTGTCAAACAGATTGTATGTGTCCACTGACACTGAACTCGGGTGGACAATAGCTAGAATCAACATTTCTTTCCTAAAGAATATGGGGTTGCATCTTTCCACACCGATCTTGGAGATTTCAAACAAATTCACATACTCCATGTTAGAGTCACAAATTTGGAGAGAATAAACCCCCCACCCATGCACAAGATAGGAAAAGGTGATAGTTTTGAATAGCTCAGTGAATGTCCTCTGTTGAAGAAAACTCCTCCTTAACAGGCTTCACCACCATCCCCATGAAGGGAATATAGTCCTGAATCAAATCATATGTATTAGACAGAAAAATTGGTACCACTTTAGAATGGAAAATACTCCTTGGTGATGTAGGAAGAAGCACATTGTACCCAATAACCCTACAAACAGAGTCCTCAACTTCACCTAGAAGCTCCCTAAAAGAAACTCGCAAGTGACGCCAAAGATACATACCAAAAATTTGACACTCTCAGTCCCTTTCTGCCAACTGAATATGAAAGTTGAGTTCTCTCTACTCTGTGATATCGAGAAAAGCTATGAGAGACAGGTCACAAAGCTAAGCAAACAAATATATGACTCCAACTGCAATATCTACAAGAATGAGAATTGTGAAGCTTGGAAATGGAAAATTTAAAGGAGAAACACATTAAATTATAAGCTAACCTAAAATGACAATAAATTTGAGGTCAAACAAATGAAGCTATGTCGATCTGTCCTTGCAGTATTCATAGCAAAGGGATCGAAAACCAAGAGGAGGTATGACATCATACCCTTAGCATATTCCCACAACCACCATCATCTATCATAAACTCCTTGTGGGTGTACATGAAAGGGAACTCCAAAAGGCCATTGAATAAATAATGAATTATGAACACATGTCAAAAAATAGAACTGTATCTCCCTCCGCATTGTAAACCATACACTGCCTTAGTTGCCATTGAGATACGAAGGTAGTTCCATGTAGAAGTGATCTAACATGTTTTCATTCTAGAAAATGATGAAATGAGGTGGTTTTGATCTCATTCAAAAGTACTCTAATCTAATAAAACACCTTTGTTTGCTAGCCAATTGACGAGGCCATTTGCTTCCAAAAATAATTAGACATAAAAAATTCCTCAAATAAAGGAAGGAATTTGTGAACCTCGCCAAGTACATAGTTGATCTCCCAATTAGGGATCCTACCTATGGATAAAGCCAGCATGACCAATTGAGAGTCACCTTCAATCTGAATCTTTTTGATACCTAGCCTGACAGCCCACATGAGTCCTAGTAATAAGGCCCTTGACTCTGCCATGTTATTAGTTCCTAGTGGAAGTCTCCCAATAGAAAGTTGGATAACCTGACACTGACTATCTCTCAAGACCCAACCTGCCCTTGAAGTGCCTGGATTACCTTTGGAGGTTGTATCTAAGTTTAGTTTAATAAGACTAGTATCTAAAGGTTCCCACTTGATATCTTTTCTAATGTCCTATTTCAAGAGCCTACCAACTAGAACTCCATTAAATAGTATTTGAATCATAGGCCAAACACTTATAATCCTAGAGTCATGAGAGGAAAAAGTTGAGGATAGAGATTTGGATATTCTAACATGAGCATTCACCATCTTCGATATGGAATTTTCTGTATATTCAATTACTTGACTAATCGTGTTACTCTCCTTTTAAAAAATCCTCTTATTTCTCTCCCACCAAAGACTCCATGAAATAGAAGCTAGAATAACCCTCCATATTGCTGAGAAAAGAGAGTTAGAATGTAGCACTGGTCACTTATGTAGGAACTGAAGGGACTGGAAGTGTAGAGGTCCCTATAAGCCGATCTTTTGAATACCCAAGACCATAATTCATGAGAAAAATCACAACTCAAGAGAAAATGAGTTTCATCCTCAAGGACTTTGCCACAAGAGACACAAAAGAACCTTTCTTAAATTCCCAATCTAAGAAGTCTGTCACTAGTTAATACTCTTTTGTGGAGAACTAAGCATAGAAAGGAGCATGCATTTGGTTATGTTGGGTTATGCCAACAAAAATAAAATAAGATATTGTCAACTTGGCTATCTTGATTGGTTAGAGAAAGGTACCCTTCTCTAACTGAGTACCTACAAGTGGCAGCCTTGACCTAAATGAGATAATCTTCTTCACCCATATATAAAAGTGGCCTCTACTCAAGGCTCCCTGCAAGGATGTCTTTTTCTATATGAGGAAATGGGAGATGCGAGAAATTCATCCAAATTGCTCTTTGAATTCTATCTGATGAGTCAATCATAATATAATATTTGGCCAAAGCTCCCCAAGATAGTTCCAAGATTTGTCTTTCTTAGTGTAAGTTGGGAAATGGAGGAAAAGAAGGGAGGCCATTCCAAGAGTCACACCAAAACATGGCCTTATTCCCCAATTTGATAACCTAAGAGAGATGTGGGATAATGATCTATCTGTGGGTAATGAGAAAATTCCATATGGTTGAACCAACCAGAGGATTTCATATTGTAAAGATCCTATATGAGTCATTGGAGTCTAGATATTTTTACCTTAGTATTTTGGCTCACTAAGCATTCAGGTTTTTATAATATTTCCATGACAACTTTGCACCAAGGCTAATATTCCTCTCATAAAGACTATGTAGACCAATCCAACCACAATCCTTGGGTTTGAAAATTGCATCTTAAGTAATAAAAGGAATCTTGGCTTTATCATCCAATTTTCCTTTCCAAATTAAATCTTTACTATTTTTCCAGATGGCCTCCCTGACCCCCTAGACGCCAATAAAATAGTCATAAAATAGTTTGTAATTGAGCTCAAAATAGATTTAGCCAATAAAATTCTCCCACCAAAGTGAAAGATTCTAGGCCTTCCAAGAAGCAATCCGATCATGAATGGATCGAAGGATATTCTCCCATAATACCAGCTTACATGCTCCTGAAAGAACAGAATACCTAAGTACTTACATGGTACTTCTTCCATTGAAAATCTGATGAGTCTATGAATGGCCTACTGCACTATCAGTGGGGTACTAAAGAAAAACATTTTGGACTTTCAAACATAAGGCTTCTGCCCAGAAGCATTAAAATAATCATCCAATGTTTCTTTAATGACAAAGGTCTCTGGGAGGTTTTTCTTGCCAAAAAGAAGGGAGTCATCAACAAAGAGAGTGTGATTAATTAGCAGCTTTGATGTCCTAATAGAAATTCCCCAACAAATATTATGTGTCTACTTAAACAAAATCAATCTATTGAGACCCTCTGCCATGATTATGAACAAGAATGGTGAAAGGGAGTCACCGTGAAGAACTCCCCATGAAAAAGAGAAAAAATCACACAAGGAACCATTAACGACGACTGAGAACTTTTCTCCCTTAACACATGATAAAACCCATTTGATCCATCTATAACTGAAACCAATTCTCTCCATTACTTCTACTAGGAAAGACCAAATCAGCCTATCGTATGCTCTCATCACATCCAAATTGAGGACCACGGTTTGGAGTCCCTTATCCTTCAAAGAGTGTGATGAATTATAACTGATTGAATGTTTGAAGATGTTAAGTTGATGATAACCAAGCTGCAGAAAGTTAATGCAAGACATTAAATCAATTAATGAATTGTATTTTCATTGATGTCAACTTTATATAATCTGATTGGTTATATACAAAGTGTCAAAGACTTCATAGAACCAGAAAGATTAAGGTTATGCTTTTAGTAATGCATAAAAAATTAGTATTCACTAAGTGACTACAAACACCAATGGGTAGTACACCCCGATAGATAGAGAAACCCAAGAAGAAAGTCTTAGTGATACCTGAGCATGAAACCCAAGCAAGCATTACCAATGAGTAGAATCACAAGAATTAATGAAGAGAAGAAAATCACAGTGTTACCCGATGGATAGACAACCCCGACGTAGATTCCCGAGGAGAACTAAAGCGTTGAACGAAGCTAACAAAGAGTTAAACACCGAAAAGAACTGAAGTTTAGAAAAAAAAAAGACTTAGCTGGCAAGATCTAAAGAATGACTGGTTGTTAATATTGTTTTCATCAACAAGATAAAATCCAGAGATAAGAGAAATATTTAAAGTTGTTTTATTCTAGTTTTCAAAGAGAAATCTACGGGATAAAATGGAAGTAAAGCTTTAAAGAAAGATTGGCTAGAATTGTGGATCATGCGAAGAACAATAAAGTCAAGAACTAGGAAACCTTGAAATCATGTCTATAAAGAGAAAAGCTAATTCATTGTGAATTAGGGGTGAATAGAGAAAGAAGATGTTGAAGAGAAACTTGTGAAGAACAACTTCATACTATCCTGATCAATCGAGTTGAAGAACAGAGCTTATTCTGTGGACACCGAGCAACAGAGAAGAATAGCATCAATGAGCATAAAGAAGTGGAAAAAAGGTGTTGAAAGGATACATTGATCATAAAGGTATTTTGAGATTACAATAGATATAAAAATCTACAAAGTATAGGTGTATATATTAACAAATTATTTACTATTTCAATTTAACCATTGGATCATAAAGCCTCTTAACTGAGCAAGACTTAACATTCCTTTCTATACTGATATACATCCTAAGGAGTATCAAAAATTTTGGTCATGAAGATAGCATAGAGATGCCAAATACCAATTGACAAACTACACTGGGTTTGGTCATAAAAGGTAGCATAGAGATGCTAGATATCAAGTGACAAAGTATTCTATTTAAATCCTCTAACAAGGTCACACCTAATAGTGTGTTTGTAACCTTTAACAGAGCTGTCTCTTTACCAAGCTCACTTCATAAGAGTGAAAATTTTGGGTTATCGGTCCCAAGGGTTTTTTCCCTTAATAGGGTTTCCATGTTAAAAATCTACATGTCAATGTATCTATGAGTCATTACTTTAGTGTTTTTAATTACACATAACTAATATGGATTGATCAGTATACACTAAGTTATTTACTGCATTTTGGTAAATGAAAGACTGCTAATCGATAAACAATAGGAATAAGGTTTAATAGTGAGCTCCAAGCAAGTAGTTATTTGAAGATAAGTAAAGGCTTATAATTGTTGTAATAAGTGTTTGGGTTAATTTATTAGAATATTTTTGAGGCCACTGATTCACNTTCCCCCCCCCCCCCCCCCCTCCTCTAAGTTATTCTAAAAATTGGTATTAGAGCTTGTGTTCTTAGAAGGAAGGTTTCAATACCTAAGAAAAAGATCACAAGATGAGAAAATGAGATGTGCCCAAGTTGAAAAAGGACAACTTTGCATCATGGAAAAGTAGGATAAGACTCCACCTATCAAGTATTGGAAATCATATTACTCAATACTTGGATACTGAATTTGTGTTTCCTACAGGACCTCACACACTTGAGCAATTCAGAGAGAAACATGAGCATAATTCTATGATGATAGAACTTTCTTCCTCACTCTCCAATGTTGAATTTGAAGATGTCAAAACCTACACCTCTGCAAAGCAAATGTGGGAAAAATTGAAGCTAGTACATGGCGGAGATGCTAGTTTACTAAGAGCTAAGGAAGAGAGCCTAAGATGTAAATTTGATGACCTAAGAATGAAAGAAGGAGAAAATATCACTTAGTACATCTGCAGAATAAAAGAGGTAGTCAATTTTATCTGAGGAGTTGGAGGCATACTTAAAGAAGAGGTAGTGGTAAGTAAAATCCTAAGAACCTTACTACCTATATACGCTATTAAAGTATCTGCTATACAAGAAATGAAAGTAGTAGCAAACAATAATGTCACTCTAGATAGTTTGGTTGCTAGACTGATTTCATTTGAGATGAATAACTTTGATAAGAGTGTCTTACCATCTATTGAGTATGCATTCAAATATTCTTTCAAAATAAGTAATTCAAGTCATAAACACACTATGATAAATGATAGTGAAAGTGATAGTGATGACCAAGATCTTCATGACATTGAATAACTAATGGCTAGAAGATTGCAGAGAGGCAAAGATAGATACAAAGGTAAATTACCACTTGTATGTTTTAATTGTAAAGAGATTGGACACTTTGCTGCTAGATGCCCTAATAGAAGAAAAGATGACAGAAGTAATGACAGATCATATAAAAATAATTTTGATAGAAGTGATAATAGAGATTACCGAAGCAACTGACAATCTAATAGAAGAGATATCCGAGACTACAAGGACAAAGGGAAGAAAGCTTGGTACCTGGCTAAGAACAGAGATGGAGATACTGAAACCGAATATAATGAAGACATTGAAATGGTATTTGTGGCCATGAAGGATTATTCAGATGAACAAGAAAGGTATGTAGAGACTGCACTCATATCTAAGGTTAGTAAGAATGATGTCTAGATTATAGATAGTGCTTGCACTCACCACATGACTGGTGATAAACAAAATTTTGAAAATTTTGAGTACTATAATGGTGGATCAGTAATAATGGGTAATGACAGACCTTGTCCAGTTGAAGGTAAAGGAACTATAATGTTGAATAACCTAATCAAATGTGAAAATGAATACTGGGTAAAAGGACTTAACTATAATCTATTAAGTGTTTCACAGCTGAATATCATAGGTCACCGAGTAGCATTTAAGAATAAGAAGGAAAAGATCTTTAATAAATAAGGAAGGTTGATCAGAACTGGTGAACAGAAAAAAGGTAACCTATTCTATCTTGATGATATAAATACTACTTGTTTAGTGGGTAGAAATGAAGACATATAGTTGTGGCATAAGAGATTATGTCATGTGAGTTTTGAGAACATGATTAAGATATGAAATAAAAAGGAAAGTAAGAGGATTATCGAGCATGTCAAAGCCCGAGCATATCATGTGTAAGAATTGTCAAAAAGGTAAGATGAAAAAGTCTAGTTTCAAGAGAAAAGCCTATACATGTAATTCTATTCTAGAATTAGTCCATACTGATCTATGTGGAGCCATGAGAATAAAGAGTTACTATGGTGATAGATATTTCATTCTCTTTGTTGATGATTATTATAGAATGATTATAGTTATGTTATTAAATAAAAAATCATAAGCATTCATGATGTTTAAATGGTATAAATCTATGGTAGAAAAAAAATGGTAAGGAATTTAAATGCTTAAGATCAGATAGAGGAGGAGAATTTGTTTATGATGAATTCTCTAACTTTTACAATGAGCATGAAATTAAAGGACGGGTTTCTGCATCAAGAAGACCACAACAAATGGGATTTCTAAAAGGAGAAACAGATCCATTACTGATTGTGCAAGAACACTGATGATAGAGAAAATTATCACTCAGAATTTCTAGAGGGAAGTTGTCAGTACTATTGTCTACACATTGAACATAGTACAATTGAAGAATGACAATAAGAAGACACCCTATGAGCTATGGTATGGATACACATCCAATGCAAGTTACTTCAGAATTTTTGGAATTCAATGTTATGATAGAAATGGAAAGCTTGACTCCAAAAGTGATGAAGGTATCTTTCTAGGGTATTCTACCAAGAGAAAGGCCTATAAATGTCTTAACAATTCCTCTAACAAAAGCATTGAAAGTGCAAATATCAGAATAGATGAATATACAAAGAAAAATGATGAGGAAAGAAGAAAATAACAAGAAGACTACAACATGTTTGTTTACACTAAAGAACTTGACACTCTACCCAAGCAACAATGTATTGCTCCTGAGAAATGGAACATTGCACCTGAGCATCAGGCTGCAAATACCAAAAATCAAGAAAATGATGTTCCTAGCGATGGATATCAGAATAAAGGTCAATATGATTATCATAATGATGATCAAAGAGTTGAACCAATACTTGCCAAGTATGTCAGAAGACATCATCCATAGAACCAGATCATATGAGACAAGAAGGCTGTAATCAGAACAAGAAGTAAGTCACTAAACACTAGATGTTTAATTTGTGATTTTGAGCCTAAAGCTATTAATACTGCACTTGAAAATGAAGAATGGGTAAGTGCTATGAATTAAGAGATAGAACAGATTGAGAAAAATAGAACATGGACACTAGTACCGAGAGCAAATGACAAGAATTTCATCAGTACCAAATGGATATTCAGAAAAAAATGGAATTATATTGGAGTAGTCACAAGAAACAAAGCAAGGATAGTATTCAAGGGGTATGCACAAGAAGAAGGTATTGACTATGGTGAAACCTTTGCACCTATTGCTACACTAGGAGTAAGAATTTACTTGCTTATGTTTAATTCAAAGGATTCAAGGTATACCAGATGGATGTCAAATTTGCATTCCTAAATGGAATGCTAGAAGAAGAAGTATACATTGAACAACTAGAAGGGTTTGTTGATCCAAACAAGAGAAACATGGTTTGTAGAATACACAAAGTCTTGTATGGATTGAAACAAGCACCTAGAGCCTTGTATGAAAGACTTCACTCCTATCTCATAAGCATTGAATTTGTAAGAACAAGTGAAAATAGCAATCTGTATTTAAAAGAAGATAATGATGGTATCATTCTGATTGCTGAAATATTTGTTGATAATATTATATTTGGGGGTAATGATATGTTATGTAAATCCTTTTCTAACAAAATAAGAAAATATTTTGAGATGTCAAAGTTTGGGGAGATAAAATTCTTTCTTTGTCTATAGATTCTTCAACAAGATGCATGCATATATATCACACAATCCAAATACATCAAGGAAGTGTTGAAGATATTAAAGATGGCAGATTCCAAATCAGTGGGAACACCTATAGAAATTGAATGTAAGCTGAAAAAAGAAGACAAATAAAATAAGTTAAATCAGACCTTGTATAGATCAATGATTGGAAAACTAATGTATGTTGTTCATACTAGACTAGATATAGCACGTGTAGTTAGAATAGTTGCAATATTCTCTGCTAATCCCAAAGAATCACACATGGATTCTATCAAGAGAGTTCTGAGATACCTAAAGAACACCGAGGACTATGGCTTATGGTATAAAAGAGAATAAAATTTGAGCTTCAACTCTATACAGATGTTAATTAGGCTGGAAACTTAGATGACCAAAAGAGCACAACTAGAGGAGCATTCTTCATGGGTGACAGGCATGTCACATGGCTTAGTAAGAAGCAAGGACACATCTCACAATCTACTGCAAAAGTAGAATATGTGGTTGCTGCTGCAAACTACTCTAATATTCATTGGATCAAACAATTATTGGAAGGTATGAATATGAAAATTATTGAACCAGTGATTAACTATTGTGATAATACTAGTGCAATTAACATTTCTAAGAATCAATTCATGTATGCTTAGACTAAGCATTTTTCAATCAAGTGTCATTACTTAAGAGAACAATTGCAAGAGAAAGAAGTGATACTGGAAAATGTTAAATCAAAGAAACAATTAGCTGACATATTCACAAAGCCATTGCCTAAAGATACATTTGAGTACCTGAGAAAAAGACTAGGGGTCTGACCCTTGTCTATTGGTCAGTAAGTTAACTAGGAGGTTGCATCAGCCTACAAATAAAAAGAAGATCATTCATGTTTATGCAAGCAAAGAGATGGTCTACAAAGATACATCAGTACACAACAAGGTACATATCTACACTGAACACCAGAGTCACTTTATTGCTGATGGATAGGAAAATTCAAGGTGTATATTATAAAAAGGGTGAAAAGATATAACTTTGGCATGATCAATGTTTACTTTGGCATTGTTGTCAAAGGGAGAGATTATACTAAAAATATCAAGATGGGAGAGAGTATCCTAAGAAGATCCAAAGAAGAGAGATTATATGTACATATGAAATATCCATCAAAGGGGGAGAAGATATCCTAAGGGAGAGATGTAACCTATAAGGGAGAGAATATCGAAAGGGAGAGAGTATGACTATATTTATGTTAAAGAAAAAACAAATGATCAAGGAAAGGAACAGTTGAAGGGAGAGATAACATTAGAGAAAGAATCAAAATTTTCTACATCTATCCAGTGAAGGGATTGAAGATTCAAGAAAGCACTGTGCAGGAAAAAAATCTAAGCTATATGAGCTTACCGAGAGCCAAACATTTGTATTGGTTATAGAAAAATGAAATTGGTAGATTGATTAACTACAAACTGATATTTCATATTGTATTTGTAATAATATAGTGTGACAATGTAGTGTGTTTCCATCAATGCCAAAGGGACAGATTGATGAACTATAACTGATTGAATCTTTGAAGATGTTAAGTTGATGATCACCATGCTGTAGAAAGTTAATGCAAGACATTAAATCAGTTAATGTATTGCATTGTAATTGATGTCAACTTGATATAATATTATTGGTTATATACAAAGTGTCAAAGACTTCGGAGAACCAGAAATATTAAGGTTATGCTTTCAGTAAAACATAAAAGATCAGTATTTACTAAGTGACTGCAAACATCGACGGGTAGTGCACCCTGATGGATAGAGAAACCTGAGAAGAAAGTCTAAGGGATACCCGAGCATGAACCTGAGAAAGAATTACTGACGAGAAGAATGAAAAGCATTACAGGCGAGCATAAAATCAAAGTGTTACTCGATGGAAAGACAACCCCGACGGATATGCCTGAGGAGAACTGAAGTGTTGACCGAAGCTAACAAAGAGTTAAACACTGAAAAGAACTGAAGTTTAGAAATGACAAAAGACTTAGCTAGAAAGAGATAAAGGAGTTAACTGGTTGTTAATATTGTTTTCATCAACAAGATAAAAGATAGAGATAAGAGAAATATTTAAAGCTATTTTATTTGAGTTTTCAAAGAGAAATCAACGGGATAAAACTGAAGTAAAGATTTAAAGAAAGATTGGCTAGAATTGTGGATAACACTAAGAACAAGAAGGTGAATAAATGAGAAATGGCGAAATCACATCTATAAAGAGACAAGATAATTCATTTTAAATTATGGGTGAATAGAGAAAGAAGATGTTGAAGAGAAATTGGTGAAGAAAAACTTCATACAGTCCTGATCAATCAAGCTGAAGAACAGAGCTAATTCTACAGACACTGGGGAACAGAGAAGCACAACATCACCAAGAAGAAAGAAGTGGAGTAAAGGTATTGAAAGGATACATTGATCAAAAAGGTATTTTGAGCTTACAATAGATCTGAAAATATGCAAAGTATAGTTGTATATTTTAACAGATCATTTACTATCCATTGGATCAGAAAGTCTCTTAACTGAGTAGGACTTAAAAATACTTTATATATTGAGATACATCCCAAGGTGTATCAAAAGGTTTGGTCATGAAGATAGCATAGAGATGCCAGATACCAATTGATAAACTACACTGGCTTTGGTCATAAAACATAGCATATAGATGGCAGATATCAAGTGACAAACTATTCTATTTAAATCCTCTAACAAGGTCACACATAACAGTGTGTTTGTAACCTTTAACAGGGTTGTCTCTTCATCGAGCTCACTTCAGAAGAGTGAAAATTTTGGGTTGCATGTCCCAAGTGCATTTTCCCTTAACAGGGTTTCCACGTTAAAAATCCATGAGTCAATGCTTTTATGAGTTATTACTTTAGTGTTTTGCATTTTCTAATCTGGATTGATCGGTATACACTAATTTATTTAATACATTTCGGTAAATGAAAGACTGCTAATTGATAAATAGTAAGAATAAGTTTTAAAAGTGAACTCCAAGCAAGTAGTTATTTGTTGAGATTATTTCAAGGCATTCATCTTGTAGGACTGAAGATAACTAGAGACTTTTAATTGTGGTAATAATTTTTTGGGTTAATTTATTGGAATATTTTTGAGGCCACTGATTCACCCCCCCCTCTCAATTATTCTAATAGAGTACAACACTTCAGGTGCAATGAGTACTCCATCCACTATATCTTTGCTTGTCACAAAACCACCCTATTGATTAGAAATGATTCTTGGAATGACCCTACCAAGCCTTAAAGAAATTGCCTTTTTGAAGATTTTATAGATGGTGTTGCATAGAGAAATTGGTCTAAATTGTTCGAAGGTATTTGGGTTATCACACTTGGGAATGAGAGTGATGAATGTATTATTAAACTATGTTAACATGCAAGCATTTCTTTGAGACTCCTTGGCTTCCTTGACAATATCAATCACCATAAATTCCCATCCCTTTGAAAGAATAGGGGTGTGAGACCATCTGGTCCTAGGGCCTTATCCCCATTCATAGAGAAGATTGTTCCATGTATCTCTTCTAATGTGAACTGCTACATAATAAGGAAGTTATCAGCCTCATGAACTAGATTTGGGGGTACAATCAAAAACCATGTCTGATTGGGGAGGCTGAGAGTCATTGATTAAGGATTCAAAGAAATACACTGCCTCTATCTGATATCATGTTCCTTCCTAAGTAAATTCCCATGAGCATCACTGATTTGAAAAAGAGTATTTTTCTGTCTCCTAATCTTGGCTGAAGTATGGAAAAAACTAGTGTTCTTGTCCCCCTCCTTAAGCCACAATTCTTTGGAATGTTGTCTCCAGTAGGTTTCTTCCCTTAGTAAAATTTCCTCTAATTTTTTATTAAGGTCCTTCTGAGATTCATATACTGCCAGAGTCAAACCATTCTAAATAAGATAATTGTTGAAGACAATTATTCAATTATGTATTGTCATTGATGTTACACATGTATATACACTTATGTAGTGATGTTACACAAATTTATACATCCAAACCAAGCACAGTTAATGAATAGAAAGAGTTTTTAGTGTTGAACAAGATCAGTCGGGTATCGAAGATGTTCAATGTTTACCGAGTCACTTGGGCAATTCAGTCATGGTTGGCATTAAAGAAACTCAGTGTTAACTGAGTTGATTATTCAGTGTCATCCGACTAATAATGGTTTACATTATATACTTAATTAGTTATATGAGGCTGACTGAATTGTGATTTATTACTTAATTAGAAGTATATTCAAGCCGACTTGACAGGGCTTACCATATATATGAAAGGTCAAGTTTGGATTGAATAGAGTATGAGTGTTTGAAATGTTGAAGATAAGTAAAAGTGTGGAATTCTATGATATGAAGAGCAATTGCAAAATCAGATGGGATTCTGATTGAGTACAGAACACTCAAAGCTGCAATAGAATATTTGATCAGCAAGGATCCAATTATAATTAGAACAGAGATCTAAATCAGCAAAGATAGTTTCTTACACATACAAGTCAATTCATTTTTACTTTCTAACAATTGTAGCAGTGATCTCAAATCTCTTAACAGAGTAGACTTAATAGTCTTTTTGTAAATCCTCTCACAAGGTAGCATTTCTATGTTGAAGTGCTAAAGACCTCTAACAAGGCCACTCCTCACAAGGTGATTTAAATCCTCTAATAGGTTCACACCTAACAGTGTTTTTTTGTAACCTTTAACAGGGTTGACTCCTAACATGGCTCATTTTAGAAGAGCAAAAAATAGTAAAGTGTTAAATTGTTGTTTTTTACCATATTGGGTTTCCACATTAATCTTAGTGTCACCTTTGTATATGTTATTTGTTTCATGCTTTATGTTTCTGCACTTAATCACTAAAGTATTATTGCATTGGATATCATAAAGATTTCTTTGACACTCGAGTTACAGAAGAATATCTTAATTGATCGAGTAATAGTGTTATATTGTTTAAGACATCTAAGGGACAAGGGATTTGTTTTTGGAGTAACTGATTCATCCCTCCCCTCTCAGTTACTTATCTCATTTCCAAAAATTGGTATGAGAGCTTCAAGTGCTTTCAAAGAATTTTCCAAGGCCTAACCTAAAGATCAGAGATGTCTTACAGAAGAGAGATCCCAAATCTAAACAAAGACAACTTCCTTGCATGGCAAGAGATTATAAAGCTACATCTATCTACGATTGGAGATGCTGGTTTGCAATTTTTTGACAGAAAATATGTGGAACCAACAACAACTATGACTGTGGAACAAATGATGGAATGGAAGCTTCATAACATAATGATGATTGATATAGCTTCTTCACTTAGCTACTCAGAATTTGATGAAGTCGAGGACTTCCCTACAACCTATGATATGTGGAATAAATTACAGGACATTCATGGAGGAGATGTAAATGTAAAGAGAGCCAAAGCAGAAAGTCTTAGAGATAATTTGATCATATGAAAATTAAAGAAGGAGAAGACATTACAAAATGCAGTGAAATAATCAAGAAGATTGTGAGTGTCATTAGAGAGGCAGGAGGAATAATTGAAGATACAATAGTAGTCAGCAAGGTATTAATAACTTTACTTCCTATCTATGCTATTAGAGTTTCAACTATTCAAGAGATGAGGTTCAATAAGGATATAACTCTGGATACATTACTTGGAAGGCTTACAACTTTTGAGCTCGACAACTTTGACAATTATTCTCCCAGCTGTATAAATATTGAGTCTACATTCAAAGCTAAATTAAACCTTGGTAAGAAGGATAGATACTCAAAAGGAAAGCAGATTGAAAGTGATATTGATGATGAATCTGATGATGAAGATCTAGATATCATTGGAGCATTACTTGCAAGGAGAGATTCCAAAGGAAAATACAAAGGTAAAATCCCATTTATTTGTTTTTCATGCAACGAGGTTGGTCACATTGCTTCCAAGTGTCTGAACAAAGAAGACGAAGATGAGAAAAAGTTCAAAGGAAAGAAAGACTTCAATAACTACAAGAGCTATAAGGACAAAGGTAAGAAGTCTTGTTATATTGCTAAAGATTCTGATAGTGATGAAGAAGAAGAAGAAATATTTTATATTTCTATTAAGGATGAGTCAGATGAAGAAGATGAAAAGACAATACTTTTCTCACATATCAATAAAAATGACACATGGATAATTGATAGTGGTTTTTCTCATCACATGACTTGTGATAAGACAAAATTTGAAAATCTTGAGCACTATGATGGTGGGAGCATCATTTTTGGAAATGATGAACTCTTCTATGTGAAAGGAAAAGGTTGCATGACTCTGACAGAAGGAATGGAATGTGATAATGTTTATTGGGTTGAAGGACTAAGGAGAAATATACTTAGTGTATCACAGCTGAACAACATTGGCTTCAAGGTAGAATTCTTGAATGGTAAGGCCAAGCTCATGGATGTTAAAGGGAACATAGTTGGAACTAACAAGTAAACAAAAGGTAATCTATTCTATCTTGATCTCACTGAAAGCTCATGTTTTATTGCACAAGTAGAAGAAAGTTGGCTATGGCATAAAAGGTTGTGTCATGTAAATTTTGATAATCTTGTAAACATAAGAAAGGCTAAGAGAGTTAGAGGTATTCCTATTTTGAAGGAAACCTGAGTTAGCAACATGCAAACAATGTCAAGTTGGAAAGATGAGCAAGACAAGTTTCAAGAGCAAGAATTACAATATTGATGAAATCTCAGAATTTGTACATACTGACCTTTGTGGACCAATTGGAGCAACATGCTATACTAGAGAGAAGAATTTTATTTTATTTGTTGATGATCATTCTAGAATGATGATTGTCATGTTTCTCAGAGAAATAAGAAGCTTTTTAGAAATTCAAATGGTATCTTGCAAGAGTTGAAAAGGAAAAATGAAAGAAACTAAAATGTCTAAGATCTGACAGAGGAGGAGAATTCATTTATAATAAGTTTAATGAATTTTGTAATGAAAGAGGAACCAAAAGATAGGTATCTTCCCTTGGTACACCACAGAAAAATGGAATAGCAGAAAGAAGAAATAGATCCATTATGGATTGTGTCAGAACCCTAATGATTGAAAAGAATGTTGTTGCCAAATACTAAAAGGAGGCCATCAGCACTATAGTGTTCACCCTTAACTGAGTTCAACTGAAGAAAGGTAGTAACCAGATAGCTTTTGAATTATGGTATGGTTATAAACCTAATGTTCATTATTTCAAAGTATTTGGAAGTAAATGTTACATCTTGAAGGAAGAAAGAAATGGGAAAATTGTTGCAAAAAGTGATGAAGGAATATTCCTAGGCTACTCATGTAAAAGAAAAGCATACAGATGTCTAAATATTACTACTCATAAAGTCATAGAAAGTGTACATGTCAAGATTGATGAGTTTGTAGAAATATGTGAAGAGAAGAGCAGTAAAGTTCCTAAAGACTACAGGAACTTTGTGTATCATGAACCTAGTACTATGCCTATAACTTAGGCAATGGTGATTGGATAGTAGAACTGTCAACTATTGAATATACTAACACAAATTGTACAACCTAAGTTGCAGACTGTGCAACCTGAGCTGCTGGTAGAAGAGACCAAGTAGTAGACAGAGGGACTTGAGTCACAAATAGTGGAACCAGAGCATCAGACAGAAGAACAGGAAAGAATGTTTGAGAATGGCAGACCTAGTGGATCAAGTCCAGAATCAAGACTGAAGGATCCAATGCTCTCCAAGTATGTTAGAAGGCATCATGCACCTAAGAAAATAATTGGAGATTAGACAGAAGGTGTAATGACAAGGAACAAAATCAAAGGTACATGTTTAATAAGTGAATTTGGACCTAGAACTGTTAAAGATGCACTGAATGATGAAAGTTGGATAGAGGCAATGAGTGAAGAAATTGATTAGATTGAGAAGAACAAAACTTGGAATCTTGTGCCTATGCCAAAGGACAAGAATGTGATTGGAACCAAGTGAGCTTTTAGAAATAAGATGAATGAAAATTGTGAAGTTTCTAGAAACAAGGCCAGACTAGTTTGTAAATGATATGCTCAAGAAGAGTGTATTGATTATGGAATAAATTTTTCTCTTGTTGCAAGACTTGAAGGAGTCAAAACTCTTATGGCATATACTGTGTATAAAGGATACAAGGTATATCAAATAGATGTGAAATCTACATTTTTGAATGGAATCCTAGAAGAACAAGTCTACATTGAGAAACCTGAAGGATTTATTGATCCTAGAAGAAGGAATATGGTTTGCAAGCTGCACAAAGCATTGTATAGACTAAAGCAAGCACCCAGAGCTTGGTATGAAAGATTGCATGGTTACCTAGTAAATATTGGATTTTAGAGAACCAATGATAATAATAGCTTGTACATCAAAGGACCATAAACAAAATATTGTTAGCAGAGATATTTGTTGGTGACACATTATTCAATGGATATGATGACTTATGCAAAGCATTCTCTGTAGCAATGAGTAAAGAGTTTGAGATGTCTATGTTTGGTGAGATCAAATTATTTGTTGGATTACAAGTTGGTGAGATACTCAAGAATTTTGGAATGGAAGATTCCGAACCTGTTGGAAGACCCATGTGTACTGGACAAAAATTGTCTAAGGATGATGATTTAAAGGAGGTAGATTATACCAAATGCAAATCCATGATTAGAAAATTGCAATATGTTGTTCACACCAGACCTTATATTGCATTAGTAGTTGGTATTGTTGCAAGATTCTTAGCTAATCCTAGAGACAATCACCTAATGAAAATAAAAAGAATTTTGAGATATTTGAAGGGTACTGAAGACTATTGTTTATGGTATAAGAAAGGTGGGAAATTTTATTTGAAGACATTCACTGATGCTGACTAGGATAGAAGTGTTGTTGAAAGAAAAAGCACCAGTGGTGGAGCTTTCTTTCTTGGAAAGAGGATAGTATCTTGGACTAGCAAGAAACAAAATTGTATCTCTCAGTATACATCAGAGGAAGAATATGTTGTTGTAGCAGTGAAATGTTCAAACATCATATGGTTCAAGTAGTTGTTGTTGGGAATGAATGAAAAAGTAAAAGAACAAATTATTTTCTACTGTGACAACACTAGTGCCATTAACATTTCAAAGAATCCTGTGATGCACACCAAAACCAAGAATATAGAAATAAAGTATCATTTCTTGAGGGAATTGGTATAGAATAAAGAAGTAAGGTTGGAATATTTGAGTACTAAAGAACAAGTTGCAAACACATTCACCAAACCTTTACCTAAGGATGCATTTTTTTATCTTAGAGGAAATTTAGGTGTGCTTACCCTAACTAAAGCTCTCTAAAATATAGTTTAGTGATACATCAACCTGAGCCACAGTGAAGATCTATCAGTTGATGTAGGTAAATAAGAGCCCATTGCAAATGAATTAATATATTTAGGTACATTACAACTTCAATGAGAAATAGTATTGACTATTTGTTATGCCCAAAACTTACACCTAAAAATGCAACAACTTTTTTTTTTTTTTATAAATATAACATACCATTTTAACCCAATTAGGAATTCATGGTTCTACTGATTATAATATTTATCAATAACACAAGAAGGAAATGGAGCAACTTTAAACATTATCCTTTAATAGTATTCAAATGACAATCATACGAAGATGTTGCATACCTGAGTTTTCTCTTCCTTGCCCTTGTATCATGTTTCCCCTTGTCTCTCTATTTCCTGCATCTTCATATATTGCTACACAACTAGATGCATGATGTTAAATTCATTTCTAATTACATACATGATCATAAGATAAGCCACAACAATATCATAGCGAAAATCCATCATAATATTTTTCAACTAGTTTCGTAAAGAGATGCAACTATGCAAAAATTATTGGTAAGGGGTGTCAAGATCAAGGAAGGACTTAAAATCACAAGACCTAAGGGCCAGACCTAATGCCTCAGGGGCTCATCGTAGATGGCCTTTCCTACGTAGCTCGTAGAGACATTGTAGTTTGGGTTGAATTTTTAAAACCAATCTTTTAAAGAATGGTAGAAGTGGGTAAGCAACCCTTCCTAGGGTTCAATTCTCTAACAATTTATCCATTAAAATCCTTGTAACTCTAACAACCCTCATTCTAGACATCATTGA
>MU227299.1:3168882-3188099 GCA_018584345.1 Thuja plicata
AATCATCAATGTTTACATCAAGTACTGTCAAACACATCATAGTGTTCCAGTATGATTATGCATCAAGGATTAATCAACATCCTTTACCAATAATAATATAAAACATTTCAACTCACTAATTCCACTCCTTTAGGATAGTTAGTGATTATCTCAAGAAGTACACTATGCAGTTAATTTCCTATATCAGAGATTTATCAAAACTCATAAATCATCTAGCATGACTATGTCCTAATTATATACAAATAAAGCCAAAGAAAAATCATAAGATAGCATGCCATGGTTATTCATATGCCCAAATAAGTTCAGAAAATGAATTTTTTTACAAATATCCACAAGCATGTTTCTCCAATTCGCTAGTGTAGGCGTAAACTGAGGTGAGGTAACTTGTTCTATGTCAACAGTTGTCTAAGAAACAAATTAAGCATGGTTTCAAAAACACCAAAAGACTCACTTCTTCTTACAGCTATGTAAAACAAAACCTAAGTACCATGCCAAGTAAGTAATGACCTAGGGGAATACACCATACGCGTTGGACGGTGAATCGATGTTATGGATAAATGAAAATATTGATATATATAATGAAAATAATAGCTGCCAACACTGCTACAAGACAAAGACCTCACCAATCCATCTGTTTCCCTTGCTCACACTGGACGATTTCAAGTGGGTATTGATTCATGTAAATGGTCTCAATTTAGCTACTCAGTTCACTAGATCCCATATCAGTTAAATTCTAGAAAAGCAACGTTACTTATGCAACTTAATTATATAACTAGCATCAAATAAGCATATTGTTACACAGACAAAGATTTGAGAAACTAAATATCCAAGCATAAACAGAAGCCAACCTATTCTGTGAAACCAAACTTTAATCACCAATCCACAGTATCAAAGACTAATTTTCGTTAAAAGAATAGCACCAGGTGAGGCAGGGATCTTTCTCTTCAGCGGTGATTATCTTTCATACGATGAGCACATAATGCCCAGATAAACATAACACCAAGAACTTACTCAACGACAAGGAGTTGTCTCCCTTAAGCAACACAGATTTAAAATCAAAACGACGGCATGAGGCGTAAAATTTTACTGCTAACACAATGATTTTGGCACGGTAATAAGTCTCTCCACTATGGCAAGAGAGCAGCGACTCGAGTAGAGGGGGCTGGAGAAAATGAGGTAGCTCCAAAATAAATAACCTCATGGCATTAGTCTAAAGGTTGGTATAAGAAAATGAATAGTGAAAATACAAGTCGAGACACCCACATATATGTGGAAATACAACCTCATAGCCTCCTATGAGAGTGTGGCAATAATATATTGTGCCCTAACTGCTACTACGAAAGGAAGAAGAAGAATGTTTAAAGATATTGAAACACGCAGTCCATAACAAGTTGGCAATGAATCATGGTTGATACTACTTCTGCGATGGGGAAAGGAGTCCTTAAACTAAGCTATACTACCCATTCTTCATAGCGTACATAGTTTGAAACAATCATACTCATAGCTTACACAACTATTCAGCGAAAGACAAGAAGACATATAATATGTTAAAAGAGGAACCTGGAGTTCACGAGATATTGTAGATGGGAGTTCTTCTATCATCCACCACCTTAGAGTCACTCCTCCTTCCTGCAATTTTTCACAGGAATGTGTCCCCGGGCGAGAAGCAACTCAGCATTAAACTGAGCAATCGCCATAGCCGCACACATTGTCCACACCACAACTCTGGGCACGCAGAGATTCAGAGCCAGCTGGTGAGTGCAAGACATAAAACTATCACCAACAATACATGTAATGGGAGGAATTTCATCGGAAAGAGTGGCAACAAGATGCTATTCTATAACAGGGGCTAAGTTTTCTAGAGCATTCAAATAACCGATAAGATCAGTATGACGATCATGATCTGCCGGAAAGCCGTCAGGGATCGTCAAAAACTGGAATCCATGAGCCGAATGCTCGTTAGCATGTCCGAAGGAATGTTGCATGCGGCGGAAGGTCCAGTCCATGTTAAGGAAGGTGATGAATAATCCCCTATGGGAAAGAAGGTGAGCCAATTGGATAAGAGGATTGATGCTACCTTGTACAGGAAATGGAGCCATGATTGCGTGCAGAGACTTGCCATTGGTTGTCCTGACTGCGTACTTTTTTTTTTTCTTGTTTGAACTCAATAAACATCCACAGTTACGCCAAACAGAGGAATCGCCTCCTTCATCTTCCCTACCTCAATACTTTGCATCTGGTTAAAAATGGATATGCTTGCATTGCCTGGCCATTTTTCACTCATCGTATGTACTTTTTCATGGTTTTCCCAAGTAGCTCATGGATTGATACCCCTGTTTTACCATGGAGGATACCGATAACTATCTTCAAAACTGTCGCTAAAACCATCCCCCACAAGATGAGGCACGTTCTCCATTTAATCTCTCGCCGACTTCTCAACTCCCCACTACCTCCACTAACAATAATCCTAAAATTACAGATCGTATCTTATCTTCAAAAAAATGGGTTGTGACAGTTTTGGATTGAGGGGCTCTCCACTGCGCTTCTCTGCACCTTGAATTCTTGGCTTAAGATGTAAGGCATCCTTTGAATCAAACCCAGAAGAATTAGCAATGATCAGGTTTGGTGAAATTAGATCACCCTCGCAAATATCAAATACTGGTATAAATGTTATCTAAATTTCTTTATCCACATTCTCATTACTCTTCCTAACAATGTAAATACTAATTTTTAATATTAAGATTGACTTTTAAAAATTTATCATTATATGGCTGTGTGACTATTAAAACCTCCCTCAAGAAAGTTTTTATTAGTCATTAAACAAATGTTTTAAAGAACCAATCAAAAGAGGGTTGTCACATGGGCATTAAAAAAATTAAATTTATTTGATATGAAGTAAAACATTTGTATACTATAAATTAATCAAGACAGCTACCTTTTATTAAAACATTTGTGGAGTAATATCTGGGTGTTTCAGGCCTTGTTACGTTGCATGATAAGACTCATTCCTTATACTCAACGATGAAGCAAACCATTCAGCTTGTAAGCAACTTCAGCAGTTGGTAATAATAGGATACTAAAGGTAATGATGAATCTTGATTATGTAAGAGATTAATTATTAATATTATTTCAATTAGTCCTCAGTCATTCAGCTTGTCTATATATATCAGAATTACTGAGGACGTCTTCGTATCCAATAAAGGGCTCTGGTGGTGTGCTTTGTTTTGTGTGCTTCTGCGAATGAGTTGGAGAGAGAAGAGGAAGTTGGGTTGGAAGGGAAGGGTGTAGGCAAAGAGAAGGACCAAGAGCAAGTTATTTTCGGGATTATGGGAATGAGTTGCAGAGAGAAGAAGAGTTGAGCTCTCATGGTGTAGAGAAAGAGAAAATGCTCAAACATATGGCTTTTCCATATGACGAGGATGGGTTGAAAGAGAAATTGCTCAACCATCCGGCTTTGCCATATGACGACGATGGGTTGAAAGAGCAAATGCTCAAACAAACCCGCTCATTGAGCATGCCTCTACACGTAGCACACAGTATGGCTAACCACGGGACATTGAAGCAGAAGAGGGAAAACGTGAAAAGGAGGAGCAGCAAAGCTTTTTGCCAAATCAGAATGATGACTTCCACACAAGCCCAAATGAAGAAGTGGTAGCACAAGTTAGCCCATTTTGGATGAGGAGGATACTTCAAATTTGAAAAAAAAAAAAATTTAATAATAATAATAAAATAAAATAAAAAAATTTTAAAAAAAATGGAAAAGGAGGAGGAGGGGGAGGATATTTGATCTGATTTATATTTCAAATTTGACAAAAAAAATAAAATGAAAAATCTATTATTTGGAAATAGTGAAAGAGATATTTGAACCAAATTAAATAGAACACATATGATGAATTAAGTCAATATAGGTGAGCAATATGGTTTTATGAATATGATAAATGAATACTTTCAACAATTTCAAAAAGAATATCCAAGAAAGGTCAATTTTGTATTAGATGTAAAATTGAAATTGAAGTATAATGTCCAAGACATAAAATGTGTGCATGACTTCATTAATTTCCTAAAACAAAAAATCAAAACATTTAACCTTCTTTACAATAGCTAGAAAAAATCATCACTATTCCTCTATTATAATTGATCTTTACAATAAATAGATGAAAGTTGTCTCCTTCAAACATTCTAAATATTAAATCTTATAGCAACCTTGAGTACTTTTATTTGAAAAAAAAAAACATTCTAAAGATCAAAGGTAAAATATAAAAGTCTAAAATGAATATATGATCGAGCTTATTAAACATATATTATAAATATTAATAAATCTTAATTTATAATATTTTTTATTGATAAAAAGAAAAGTAAAAAAAATTTTAAAAAAAAAACCACTTATATAAGAATAGAAGTTTCAACAAAGACATTAATAATAAGAAGTCAACAAAAAAATAGAATAAAAGGGGACAGCTAAAAATTTATCCTTTAAAACCTACTAGTTGAGTTATCATCATCCTCATTTAAAGGCTAAGAAGAAGGAAGGACATCCGCAAGAACAAAAGAAAAAAGGAGTAGAATTTGAAGATTTTTCAAAGATTTCTTAAAACATTTCTTTTATTTCATGGCCCAAACTATATAGATATAGCACCATTGTTTTTGGGGAAATACTTCGTATTATATGTGACCCTTCAAAGAAGACTTTGCCAACAAGCTATTTTTTTTGTTTCCCTCCTTTGACAATAAAAATACTTGAACATAGTCAAAACTTAAAGATTTACTAGCCACTATTCATGAATAAGGTCCATGAAATTTGAAAAAAATATGAACACCACTTTCTTGTAAGTCCGCTGGTGATGAAAATTAAATAATCTAATTATTCCTTCGAGGTTTTTATGGGCAAATGAGAAAGCGTGGCTTCATTTTTTAGGCAATAAGCATCCATCTATTATTCAAGAACACCTTGTTTTTTCTATGCTCTCACTTAATCTACGTGAGAACAAATATTAATGAACTCTAGAATAACTACCAATCATGTGAATGTAGCATTTATTTAATTATAATTTTTTTTAATTTCCAAGATCAATGAAACACTTGTCTCTAAGTGTAAATCACATAACCACCTTTAGCATGAGTAATGTGAACATGATCAAAGATTTATTTTGAGTGTAAGTCACCTCAAAAGTGTCTAACATAAAATAATTCTCAAAATAATTCTCAGTTTCAAAGGTATGTTGTCAAAAATAAAATGGTACAAACCATGGAAAGAATTAAAGGATTATCTCCATAAAGAAAGCTGGTATGGTTCATTCATTTCCTAGACTACATGAGTATGAACTTAGCTTATATATTAAGATTAATAAAATTTAAAGAAAAAAAAAGGCTAGTTAAAAATCATTAGTTTTTTAGTTTTGTAGGTGGAACCTCAAGCATTTAATATAAAGAAAGTTTTCTTGGGATAAACCTATTAATAGTTTATCCTTTTTGTTGGATTGTTAACTCTATTTTAAGATTCATAGACTATACTACACACCTTTGTAAGAGAAAACAATATTTTACCAAATAGATAAATGTATTTGAGATGATTAAAATGTACAATAATATCTTATTATATAACAAAGAGCAAGGATGCTAGCACCAATGAGGTGAAAGAGTAGATACAACTAGTTTCCAACTATCAGCAAAAAATAATAATTGAGGTAAATAAAATATATTTAGAGAAGGTTTTGGAGTAAACAAATTTACTAGCATGCTTGAGTTTAAATTTAGATATCATATTTTCCTTCTAGATGTTACACAAGTTTAATATTATTTTATTAATGAAGTATTATGACCAATACATAAGAAAATGGTTGGTCTGAACAAAAAACCCTTTGTAAAATTGTAAATCTTCTAGTCTAAAGATCCTCAAAATTGATCAAAAAACATGGGCAAACCTTGGGTGAAACTATCCTTCCAAAACCCTAACAAAACAAACAAATAATTATTTTGCTAGTCAGACTATGCGTATTTTCCACAAACCGTGTATTTTCATGAAACTAAAGGCCCAAAAAAATACACACCATGAATCAAGGTCTGCAACAAGCCTATAAGATAAAAGACAATTGAAAGCAGAGGTTCAAATCACCATGCATAGAAAGAAATGTTGAATCATTAAAGTTCAAAACTTCCTATAAGTAACCATATGCCTCTACGAATCAAAAGATAATTGTGAGCCAATTTAAAAATGACTCATTTCCTTATGTGATCCCCAAGGGGGTGATCACCATCAAAATTGGTGATTGTATGGCTATAGTACAAAATGAAAGTGTTGGTCACTTAAATGAAATGTGAGGTTTCACACAAAAATGCCCTATTTGGAATCATATAACCATGCAAGCAATCAAAAATGTAGATCGATCAATCATAAAATCCATGTAGGTCTAGCAAACACTATAAAGCTAAAAATTCCAAAGAAGAGTAATTGGAGCTTTTTGTTTTGTGATGGTGCAAACAAATCAGATCAAATATCCACCTGCAATAAAACCTCCCACTCAAAAGCTTACTCATGAAAACTTTCAAAAATTGGAAGAAGTTTGCAAAAAGAAGCTTTGATACCATGTAGATTATTTTGTTTCCACCCAACCCAAAAATTCAATTTGGAAGTGCACCTTCACACATGAGAGAAGTAACACACAAAAATATTGTTTCACAAAAGAATAAATTATATTATGGTGAGTACAAATGTACAAGGGTTCTACTTATAAAGGAAAGCACAAAAGAATTGAGGGCACACCAAATGCCATGTGTCCCAATCATGTGTTGGAGTAGATAGGGAATGTATTGACAACTAGTGTCAACTACCTAGCTAGAAAATACAAGGTAAATGATAAATAATGTTGGTTACCTAGGTTGGCTTAAGTAAATGTAAATACCAAAAGCGATTTTCTCCAACATGGTTGACTTTTGGTTATGGATTACAAGATGTATTAGATTTAGACATGTTGGAAAATGTGAGGAAAAATATAACGAATTAATTTAAAAAATAAAAATATTCATTTAATAAATATTAGAAAAGGAGGTGGAAATTAGATAATTAAATAAATTTATATTTATTTAATTATGGGATAGAAAAATATGATGAATTAAATACTAAAAATAAAAAATGTATATTAAATAGTAGAAGAAGAAGTTGATTAATTAATAAAATAAACAATAAATATATATTTAATTAATAGAATATTTATGGTTAAATAAATAAAATATTTACTTATTTAAGTGGGGACAATTGTAGGTGTCTACAACTATCACTATTAATTCTCAAAAAAATCATTTTCTTTCCAATTCACAATTCAACCATTTCTTTATATTCAAGATGAATAAATTGAAAATTTTAGATTTACTCTTTGGAAAATATACCCATGTCCTACTATAATCATCAATGAATGAAACACAATATGAGATTTTTCCAATGGAAGGAATGTCTACAACACCAAACACGTCATATGAATAAGATTCAACACACCACAAGAAAAATGAGAGCCCAAGTAAAACTAAACATGGTTTTTTTTTCATGAGTGCAATGATCACATAAATCAAAATCAAGATTACAATCATTGAGATATTTGGAAAGGGTTTTATTTTTAAAGGTCCATAGACCCTTCTCTCCAATTTTGCCAAGTATTTTGTACAATAACACAATTTCATTTGCAAGTAACTTTGAGTCAAAAGAAAAAGTGCCCTTAAGTACCCAAAATCTATTACCATCCACTAAATGTGAAACGCTCACCTTTCCCAAAGAATTTTCCTAAGATTTGGTCCTCACAAAATTACTTTTAGTGTATGCATTCAACCTATACAATGTACCAATTCTGATACTTCTAGAATATTGGAATTATTAGGTATTGAGAGGGCGGAGTGAATCGGTACAAATAGGTAATAAACAAATTTAACCACTGATCTAAATAACTACAGAATTACATTCCAAACCACAAAGCATATAAATGATGCAAAAACATTAAAAAAAGTAATATAAAGCATCTGCAAACTCATCACACATGACACATATATTTTATCATGGAAACCCTTGGTTAGAGGGAGAAAACCACATTGGGGATGAAACCCACAATCCCACTACTGGAGTAAATGTGTTTTCCCTGTTAGGAGATACAATCACCCTTTTTGAGGGCTCACCTTGTTAGGATTGACTAGTACATTGGTAACAGTACAATCATATCAGTTATGATCTACCTTGCTAGAGGATTTCATAACCAAATTAAGACTTAACCTGGTTATGGGATTTACGAAAAAAAGAACATGTTAGAGTTCACCAAGTTAAGGGATTTTGTTTTCTGCAACTATTAGGGAACAACAAGATGAGTGATGTGGATGTAGCACTGATTGATTTTCAGTCCAATATGTTCTCTGTACTCTACAACTCCTCTCTGCTCTATATCTATCAGCTTTCTAATCGCAACCTCAAATTGAAATCGCATCACCCACAACAATAATATTTCAATATGAGAAGTTTGCAATATATACACAACATGCACCAACATCAAACACACCAAAATAATCTTTAAATACTTTCCCACAAAAGCACCACCTACCAAAGTGATAATCTTGATATATAACATGTTTATTATGACAACGTTATATCAAGAAAATATTTGCAAGCTATAGCTCCAAAGTAGTCAAACACATATTAAATTCTCCAATGCAACACCTCAATTATATCTTAAATGATTACATACTATGATGGGATAATTTCTTAGAAGTTTCAATGCTTCACCTCTATAAGAATCACTTAGATGCAACGAGTACTAAGTGTTCTATTTATTCTTATGATTGATGTGTTCCTGTGAACCGTAACCCATGAAACATGGTGCAATGAGTTTGACTAAAAAATACAGAGTCAAATACTCATCTAAATATCACAATTTGACTTGTGCAAGATATATTCTATTTGCCAATGGATAAGCTAAAGGGGATCTATAATTCAAATGGTTTGTAAGGAACAATACTTGTTGAAGGTTTTGAAAATAGTTTTTAAATATTACTAAGATGGATGACCTCTAGGGAAAAACAAATGCTTCAGCTCTGTGAGAATAATCTAGATTCAATGAGGTCTAAGTGTTCCATTTATTCTAATAAGGTATGAATGCTTGTGAAACAGTACTCATGAAACATGGGTTAATGAGTTTGACTCAAAAAATACATATTAAAATTTTTATACTAATATCACATTTTGAATTGAAATGGAAAATATCTCCTACTTATCAATTGATGAACTAAAGGGGCTCTATAATGAATGGTTCATATGGCACAACACTTTCTGAAGCTTTTACAAATGGGGTTACAAACTAGCTTAACCTTGGAGGAAAATCCATTATTATGCATACTTAAGTTGGAGTAATACTAGAATAGGTGTCAGAACCCAAATTAATATTAGAATAAGTTAATTTAATTTTGAGTTGTGTCCTTTATTAAGATAAAAATGCTTTAATTTTCCCTAATTACTGCTAAATTTTAGGGAATAGGAAGAAACACACTCAGTAAAGGAAGTTATGAGAGAGTGATATTGTCGATCGTGATAAGGAGGGGGAAAATTAGAGTTAGTAATAGAGGTTTTAGTTGTTGTTCACTATCTTCCCTAACTAACTGCCCCTCTTTGTTATTAGTACATGGTATTATTTTATGCACTCTTAGGGGTTCTTACTCTACAATTGTTACTTGTATACCCAACCAAGAAGGAATCATTCTTTATATTTTTTGTATGGGTAGAAATACAAATTCATCCATTCTATTGTCGATAAAATAAGTTGGGGAATAGTTCCATACTAAAATTTCAAGATAAATTCTAGATTTTTAGGAAGCTTTGAGATAAAATGACACAAGGAGGGTTAGTACCTGGGGCCAAAGGCACTCTCAAATACCAAACCTACTTATAGAATCACAACTCAGAAGATCAAACACATAGAAGGAGAGAAGGAATACAAATACTTTAGATTATTTTGTCAAAATTCATACATGTTGGGTTGTAAGGCCTTCCTGGTTATGACCAATACATTCAAACTATATTGCCTAATAGTCCTCATGCATGGATCTCGGTTGAAGGTTCTTATCTCGGTTCACCATCAAAATCGGTTACTATTCTTTGTCTAGTTTCACCAAATAGTCTCGGTGGCTATTTATGCCTGCTCGGTGATTTCCTATTTCCTATCTCACCAAGTGAGTTTTTTTTCGTGGATCTTCGGGCTGACATTTGCAATTAATTTTGTTTGCAATATTAATGTTGGGATCTCTCATTGGGAAATATGTGGATCTAAATCTAGTTCGTTTCTTTCTCCAATGGTAGATCTTGAGGATCTTTTGGGTTGACCTTTTCGGTAGCCTCTTGTATAAATGTAATGATTTGTTCTTAGGTTAGGGGGCAAAGGAATTTAGGATGAAAGAAACTTGATATTTTGGATCTCACATGTATGAGGACTGTTAGGAAAAATATTTTGAATGTATTGACCATAAGTACTAGCCCTCCTTGTGTCAGGTGGTATCATGCAAGGTTAGATCTGAGGTTCCTTCTTGTAAATCCTAGTTGGTTTTTTTTGTGGGGTAGCACAACGGGATCTGACCTACAACTGCAGAAGGTTACAAGATAGTTCAAGGGAAGAAAAATTAAGATCCAAGCTTAGCTGATATGCTTAGACAAATTGATGCTGAATTAGAAGCAGTTGAGATAGCCCAATGCCAACGAACACATCTTGAGAATGTTAGTGAAGATAAAGCGGAGGAAGTATAGGAGGAAGCAGCAACTGCACCTATAATGGATCAAGGAGAAGAAATATTCATGCAATCATTGAAAATTTTAAATTTTGCACCATAGTTCAATCCTCCTAAGTCTAGTGGAAAGTTAGATTCACATGAATTGATAGACTAGATAATCGAGATGGAGAAATACTTTGAGTATGAGAATGTATCAGAGGAGAAAAAGGTGAATATTGAAAGCACAAAATTGAAAGGTCATGCATCCTTGTGGTGAGAGACTCTACAATTTGACCAAAAGAATAAAGGTAAAGAAAGAATCAAGGTATGTGATAAAATGATAAATAAGTTGAGGGGAAAGAATCTACCTTGTGATTATCAGATTAACCTAGTTAGGAGAATGCAAAGTTTAAAGTAAAAAGATAGCTCTATGAAGGATTATATTAAGGAATTTAACAAGTTAGATATCAGATCTAGAAATGTTGAAGATGAGGTGGAAAGAATTGCAAGATACCTCAATGGGTTAAGGAGTTCTATTCAAGAAGAGATCAGTTTGGTAAAGATGGAGAGTACTGAGGAGATTTATCAGTTTTCCCTAAAATCTGAGGATAATTTAAATAAGAGACATAAGAAAAGACAAAGAAGAAGAGGTGTTAGATTCCCTTGAGGAAGAGGTAGATCTTATGGTGAAAATAGTAGATGTGATCAGGACAAGACAGATCAAGACAAAGACAAGACCAAGTGGAAAGGTGGAAGTTCATTCAAAGGAAGAGATAATTGCTCCCGAGGTGGATATGGGAGAAGAGGATTCCAAGGAACTTGTTATAATTTTGGAGAAGAGGAACATAGATTATTTGCGTGTACACATGCAAGAAAGAAGGTCAGTTGTAGAAAAAATACTTTGATGGAAGAATATTCACCCAATGAACCTAAGAAGGAAGGAAACATGATGGTGAGAAGAATATTGTGTAGTGAATATAATAAGAAAGATCTAGTAAGAAAGAGTTTGTTCAAGACTAGAGGAAGAGTTGTAGACAAAGTTCGGAAAGTGATTATTAATAGTGGAAGTTCAAATAATCTAGAATGTGAGGAAATAGTTACAAAGTTGGCGTTGGAAAGATTGAAGCACCCAAAAACCTATAAGGTTTCATGGATCAATGATGAGCATACACTTTTGGTAAGTGAACAATGTTTTGTAAATCTGAAAATTGGTTCAAGTATTATGATAAGGCGTTGTGTGATATTATGCCTATGGATTGTTGTCACATTTTGTTGGGTAGACCTTGGAAATATGATAGAAATTCTATACATGATGGAATATTGAACAAATATACTATTTGGGTTGATGGAAAGAGGAAGACCTTGCTAACTTTGGTGGAAGAATCTGTTAGTGAGATATGTACATCTGTGAAAGTTTTTTTGATGGGAGGTAGATAGTTTAAGGATCTGAAGAGAAATCCTGTCTTTTATGCATTGATTCCTAACAAACAAAGTGAGAAAACAAAAGATAAAGCTCTTGAAGAGGTTGAAAATTTGCTCACTGAGTACAAGGAGATAATTTCAGATATTGTATTTGATGGTTTTCCACCGATGATAAATATTATTTATTGTATGGATCTGATTCTTGGAGCTAGTTTGTCGAACAAGGCACTACACCAATTGAAACCAACCGAGAATGAGGAACTCAAGCAACAAGTTCGTGAGTTGTTGAAGAAGGGTTTGATTAGAGAAAATTTTGAGTCCATGTGGAGTACTAGCTATGTTGGCACCTTATAAGAATGGAGAATGGTGAATGCGTACTAATTCAAGAGCTAAGAACAAGATAACAGTTAAGTAGTATTTTCCTATACTGAGAATGGATGATATAATGGATTAATTTAGTGGAGAAAAATATTTTACCCAGGTTGATTTGAATAATAGATATCATCATACCATAATTTGAGAAGGCGATGAATGGTAGACTCATTTCAAGACAAAAGAATTTTTGTGTGAATGGTCTGTTATGGTTTTTGGTTTAACTAATGCACTGCGTACTTTTATGAGGTTAATGAATCAAGTTCTAAAGTAATTACTGAAAAAATTTGTGATTGTGTACTTGGATGACATTCATATATATAGTAATACTAGAGAATATCATTTGTTGCACATTAGATAGGTATTGCAGAGATTGGAAGAGGGAAAGTTGTTGATTAATTGGAAAAAGTGTTCCTTCATGAAAGAAGAACTTGTGTATTTAGGATTTGTGTTTTCAACTGATGGTTTGAAAATGGATCCTAAGAAGGTTGAAGCTTTACTTGATTGGCCTAAACTTGAGAATGTAGATGAGGTAAGATATTTTCATGTATTACCAAGTTTATACTGAAAATTTATTTAAAAAATTGGTTTAATTTGCAATGCTATGACTGAGACAATGAGAGGAGATAAGAGAGAATTCAAGTGGACAGATGGAGCTGATAAGCATTTTGAGACTTTAAAATAGAAGGTTGTTGAATTGCCTATGTTAGCCTTAGCTGATTTGAATAAGGTATTCCAAGTTGAATATGATGCAAGTGGTAATGCAATAGGAGCTATGTTGAGTGAAGAAGGTAAACTGGTTGCTTTCTTTAGTTATAAGTTGAATGATGCGAAAAGGAAATATTATGTGTATGATCAAGAATTCTATGTTATAGTTCAAGCTCTGAAGAAATTGAGACATTATTTAATGTCGATTGAATTTGTCTTCTATACTAATCATAAGGCTTTACAATATTTGGGTAGTCAAAATCAGTTGAATTAGAAACATATAAAATGGGTAGAGTATTTGCATAATTTCACATTTGTGATAAAGCATAAGAATGGATTATCCAACTGAGTTGATGATGCATTGAGTAGGAGAAGATATTTTCTCACTAAAATGAGAATTGGGGTTCTTGGTTTGAATGATATGAAGAATTTGTATGAAACAAACCCTAATTTTTCTGAGCTATGGAGAATGTGCAGAGCACCTATTCCAGATAAACGGAGTAGGTTTGAAGATTATTTAATTCAAGAAGATATGTTGTTTGAAGGAATTCAGTTATGTATACTAAGAGGATCAATGAGAACAAATTTTATAAAGGAGAAGCATACTAGTGGTTTGGATAGACATTTTGGCATTGATAAGACATTAAGTTTACTTAAGAAAAGGTATTTTTGGCCTCCGTTGTATAAGGATATTCAGAAATTTGTGAAGAGTTGTGGAGTTTGTCAAGTTACAAAAGGAGTAAGTCAGAATATTGGATTGTATACACTGATTTATGTTCCTAAGAAACGTTGGAATGATATCAACATGGATTTTGTTCTTGTCTTACCGAGGACAACAAGAGGTAATGATTCCATATTTGTTGTTGTGGATAGATTTTCCAAGATGAAACATTTCATACCATGTAGGAAAACATTAGACACAATACATATAGAAGATATTTTCTTCAAGCAGATTGTTAGATTGCATGGATTACCAAGGAGTATCATGTTTGACTGAGATAGTAAATTTGTTGGCTATTTTTGGAAAACTCTTTAGAAGAAGATGGAAACCGAGTTGATGTATAGTTCTACATTTCATCCAAAGACTGATGGAAAAATAAAGGTTTTAAACATAAGTTTGGGTAACCTGTTGAGATTCTTATTTTGAGACAAACCGAGTAATTGGGATTTGATGTTAGCACAAGCATAGGTTTTATATAATAAGTTTGTGAATAGGAGTACTAGTAAGACACCTTTTCAAATTTTGGTTTTCATACAATTGAGAGGTATATCAGACTTGAGAGATATTGAGGGAGAAGAGAAGAGGAGTGATGAAGGAGAGTAATTTGCTGAGTTTAGGAAGTCATTGCACAAGGAAGTGAAGTATACTTTTGAGAAAAGTAATCAGAAATACAAGGATATTGTAGATATCTAAAGAAGACATAAGAATTTTGAGGTTGGCGATGAATTAATGATTCATTTGAAGAAAGAAATATTTCCTATTGGAACTTATAGTAAATTGAAGATGAATAAATTTGGTCCCTACAATCTATTGAGAAATTTTCATAGTATAAATACTTATGAAGTAGACTTACCTGATGACATGGACATATCACCTATATTCAATATTTTAGATTTTTATGAGTATCATAAACTTGATGAAGAAGTCACAGTTTTGAGTGATTATCCTAAGAAACAAAGAGAAGAATTTGAAGTAATTTTGGAATAAAGAATTGGCAAAAGCACAAGAGGAAAGGACTATATGGAGTACTTGGTAAAGTGGAAGAAAAGACCAATTGAACACTCTACATGGACTTCTCAATCTGAGTTGAATTGAGTTTAGGTTATACCTCACTCATGATTTAGAGAACCATTTATTTTCAACCTCAGGTGTCTGATGTAGGATCATCTTGGGATCATGGAAATCTTGTGTCAACCAAAAATATGTTTTATTTTGAGCTCGGTAACTTGCTAGAGGCTTTCAGTAAACTTCTTGAGGTAACTATTATGGATTTCTCCATTGAAGTTTCTTATCTTGGTTCACCATCAAACTCGGTTACTATTGTTGGCCTGGTTTATCCAAACGCTCTTGGTGGTTATTTTTGTTTGCTCGGTGGTTTCATGTTTCCTGTCTTACCCACTAATTTTTGTTTTCCTGGATCATTGGGACGACATCTGAAGTTAATTTTGGTCGTGATATTAATGTTGGTATTGCTCATAGGGAGACATGTGGACCTAAATTTGGGTCATTTCTTTCTCCAATATTAGATCTTGAGGATCTTTTGGGCTGACCTTTTCGGTAGCCTCTTGTATAAATGTAATGCTTGGTTCTTAGGTTAGGGGGAAAATGAATTTAGGAAGAAAGAAGCTTGAGATTGTGGATCTCACATGTATGAGGTCTATTAAGAAATATGTTTTAATGTTTTGGTCGTAACCGAGAAGGAATTACAACCTGTCATGTATGAAGTTTGATGAAATAATCTAGAGTATCTCTATTTTTTCTCTCCTTCTTTGTGTTTGAGATTCCTAGTTATGATTCTTCAGGTAGGTTTGGTTTTTGGGAGTGCCTTTGGTCCCAGGTATTATCCCTCCTTGCGTCAAAAAATTATTGAATTTTTTTTGCATTATAATGGTAGAAAAAATAGAGGAACAATCATTGGAGTACATATCAACATTGCAAATTGCAAGTGTGTACTTCATTTTTGTCACTACATCCAACTTCATTTCTATAGGAATTGATAAAATTGGAAAGGAGGTTACAATATGTGAAGAAAGGCATTTGGGTAAAAAGGATGGAAATGATAATATATTTGGAACAGGATACTAGGGGGATGTAGTTGTTACACACTCTGGCACACAACCTTTTTAAATTTTGTCTCTTGGGTGCACTTTAGACCAATATAATGACCATATCAGAACCACATTCAACCTAACCACCAATATCATCTTAGATGGTAACATCCTCAACCAGTGAAATCTCTATACTTTTGTTTCTTCCACAAAGTTAAATTTAAAACCTAAACCTTGAAATTTGTATGGTTTTAAATGCCAAATCTCAATTTAATTGGACAGGGAGAATAACATACTCGCTATATTTTTCTTTCAAAGCTACCTAAAACTTTGGTATTTTTATTGAAATTTGAGGATGAAAATGTGCCCCATCTTGTTTTGTTCGCAAGTAGACTATTCATTCTATCCAACTAAATTAATATTTGTCATTTCAAAACCATTAAACTTTCAAGGTTTAAGTTCAATAATTCTATGGAAGAAATATAAATATGGAGATTGTAGTAGTCAAGAATGTTATCATCTGCAATAATATTGGTGGACTAGTTTAATGTGGTTCTCATATGGTCCTTATGTTGGTCCAAAGGGTTCCCAAGACAATATCTTAAAAAAGTATGTGCGTCAGAGTGTGATTTTGCATCCCCCTGGTAGGCTGGCCCATATTTCTTATCCCTTCCAACCTTTTAATCTAAATGCCCCTCTTCCCGTACTATACCCTCTTTTCCAATTTTATGAATTCCTATATTAATAAAGTTGGATATAGTGACAAACACGAAGAACATGCTTGCAATTTGTCATGTTGATGCATACTCTAATGATTGTTCCTCTATTTCTTCTTCCATTATAATAAACCAAAATTTTTTTTAAAAAATCTCTCAAAGCTACCTAAAACTCTGACATTTTTCTTGAAATTTCAATATGGAACTCTACCCTAGCTTGTTTTTTCCATAATAGAATGGATGAATATGTATTTATAATTGTATAGAAAAGATAAAGGATGATTAGTTCTTATTTGGGTCTGGGAGTACAAAGTGTAGAGTAAGAACTCCTCAAAGCGCATAAAAAATATCATGCATTAAGGACAAGGATGTGGCAGTTAGGTAGGGAATATAGTGAACAATAGTTGAAACCTTCATTACTAGTTGTAATGTGCTCCCTCCTTAAATCATGATCACCAATACCATTCTCTCATCTCACCCTTTTCTTAATGTGTTTCTTCCCACTCCCTAAAATGCAGGACTAATTACCTGGGAAAGTTGAGATTTTGTTTTAATCCTTTTTATTTTAATAAAGGGCTTAACTAAAAATTTGATTAACCTATATTCTAATTATAGGCTAGGTTGTGACAATAGGTGACCTCCTAGGAATTCTCAAAGCTTCACCTCTATGAGTATCACCTAGATGAAAAGAGTGCTAAGTGTTCCCTTCATGCTCATGAGAGATGGGTTCTTGTGAACAACTGCTCATGAAACATGCGTGAATGTGTTTGAATAAAAAATTAGGAATGAATCCTAATAGAAAAGGTTTTATGAGTTTGTATTTTGTAAGAACAATTTTTTGTTTAATCATTATTCTCTTGTATCACTATAATTGAGTATTTATCCTATTCTTACATTCAATATTGTAAGATTTGGCTATGATGGTAGCCACTCAACATCTAGAGGTGATAAAAAGTATAATAACAAAAGAGAAGGAATGTGATAAGAATAAAATATATTCTCACCAAGAATTCAATACGAACTTTAATTAATTGGATTAAACATTACATAGGAGCATGCTTTCTTATATATCTAATGTGAATACAAAGGAGTAAATCAAACAATGACAAGTGTCATTATCTTATTACATGATAATCAAGAGATAACTTATCACATACCCAATGTGGAATCACATGTCCATGAAAGGTGCATTACCCGCCAATGCATAATAATGATTGTGCAATATGTGCAACAAAGGTAGAGGTTGACCAAGTGATAAAACTACAGAATGTGGATCACCCACCTAAGGTGGAAAAGTCCATCCGTTATAAGCAGATATAATAAAATAATACCATTAATAAATCCACATAAAGTGCAAATTCTCCAATTAATCCTATGAAATTTCCTAAGTAAGCTTAATTAAAGTGTAAAATTAGTACCTAGATGAGAACTAACCAAGGTAAAATACCTTACATTGACAAATATGTTTTATTCTAATATATCAATATTTTTAAATGTAAGTTCTATTATAATAGGTATCTCCTTTTATTATCTTCAAAAATAAATTATATAATAGTAAGAGGCTAATAATCATAGAAGAAAAAGCCTATTCTAGCACCAAATTTTATCATCCTATCTGTAGCCACTTCAAATAAAAATTCACTATCTGTATTCTTGAAATCCTAAAACTCCCCAAGATTATAGTGTTTATCCACATCTTTTAACAACCCCCATATTTTATTCATTTTCTTCTTCTCTTCATCATTATGGTCCATAATATCTAGCATAATCATGGATTCAAGTACCATTGTAGCCCGTCCATAAGTTTTTCCCTTTTGATTTTCTAGTCTTACACTCTAACACCCAGCAAAGTGCATGTGCCTAGTGTCCCACATGTCTACTTCCACAACCTTCACTACAACCATCTTAGCCTCCTCATCCCAATACAAAAATAATTTCTCAATCTAATTCCTCATGGATCTCATTCTCATAATGACGATAAGCTCTGAACTAGACTACCATGTTGCTTCCTTATCTCTTCTTTGGTTTCCCTTGATTCTTCTTGTGAGTATGAATTTCCTTTATATGCATTTTCACTGCCCTCATCTTGTCCGACATACAATGTATTCCCTATAGAAGACCACCACCATGTTCAAATACCAAAAATGCCCCGTGAACTATGAAGGATAAAACTTCTTTTCCTCTCTACCTTGACCATGAGCATATCCTGGACAATCCTTGGTAATACTATTAACTACCAAATTGGCCATATCTATGCCACAACAAAAAAAGCTATTCCATCAACGTCAACGACACTTCATTCCTCACATAAAATTGCTTGAAGATTAAAATTGGCCATCATGTCCTTATATCTCTCTGCCTTACTATTAATTGAGATAACAACATATTTGTTATTTCCCCTCTTTAATTGTCATATTTTTTATAAATCACTCCATATCCTTTTTTCCTTGATGGTTTATCTTTCAAATTACTACGAAGGTGAAGCATTGTTTAGCCCCTCTCTCT